>OZ023320.1:21900287-22110287 GCA_964007375.1 Ophion obscuratus | reverse complement strand
GGTCAAAGGAAGGGAAAACGGCCTTGCATGACTTCTTTAAAGAAGAGGAAGATATACTCTATGGTCCAGGCATAGCAGATTGATGGTGAGACCGTTTTTTTAAATTATGAATTATATACAACAACTTTCAAATGCGTTTTTCTCAAAGCACGATTTTTTCAAACTGCTGCCATGATATCTCAAAAACGATTTGATTGATTCTGCTGAAATATATACAGCATCTTTAGTACATATATAACTACAAGTTGAACTAAAATAATTAAGATTGCTTCGTCAGTTTTCTTTTTAACAGCTATATAGACCCCCAAAAAAATACGATAAATTATTTTTTTGGAATTCTAACTTCATTTTAGTTCCATGTAGAGCCTCAAATCTCTCGATTAAAATTGCGTTTAGTTTTTGATTTCAGATAAGCAGAACGGCCGGAATCATGGCAGCAGTGGAGCACTTCTTTTTATATATGTGTTCCTGTTATTTTATTTTATTTATAATTATTTTATTTTAATGGTTTGTCAAAAAAAATCCGAAAAAAGCATTAAAAACGGCCTTCGCACTAGACGACGGCCTTAAAGAATAATTACAGTCCAAGGGGTCGAAAAATAGCAAATTTTCGCGATTTTTTTTTCGATTGTTAAAATTCGCTAAACCCTTTGATTTTTTTATGCCAAATCAAAGCACTCGTAAAGAACATAAAATAAATGTTTAAACGTTCATTTTAATTTTTTGTACATTTTTTAACGGTTGAAAATGTCTTCGCAAAAAAAGGAGTCGTGGCAGTAAATATTATCTGAAACAAAATTTGTAAAAAGTTTATTTGTCAGTATGTTGCTATCTTCCTATGGAGTTTTTAAAAAATCAAAATTGACGGAATGTCGGGAATGTAAAAAAGTATCGAATTTAGCATATTTTTCGACAGTTTTTCGTTAAAAAAAAATATGAAGATTAAAAAAGCTGCCATAGTAAGATACAAAATGGCGTGAAGAATGTTGTGTCAAAATTTGAGGCAGATAGCTTGGAAACTCTTCCTTTGAGAGTGTACACCCTTCTGAAAATCGGCATTTCGAAAAAAACGCATTTAAAGTTTCGAGTGCAGAATTTTCATATAAATTGTCTAATGCGATCAATCGGTGATGTCCAGGTCCATGTTTATAACCGTCTATACTATCAAATAATGCAAAAAAAATCGATGTTTTGCAAAATATACACTGTGATGATTTCTTAAATCGTACTCCTGTACACGTGATCGAGCAATTTGTCTCTCGAGTCTCGAAGGAAACGCGAAGACTAGGCAAAAAAGCGAGAAAATAAAGAAAAGGGAAAAAGCTGGAGAGTCGGGAAAACAAAAGCTGGAGTTCTCACGCGCGCGAGGTATTTCGTCGTATGGCCTAGCCAGTTTAATATCACGAGGGTAATAAAAAATGAAATTAGTCGAGAGATCCGTATCTCGACGCGAAGAATGAACGACGCGAGACGTCGATGGTGTCTTTTAATTCTGCGAGGATTGCGGAACGCTCGCGTCTTTCCGGCGAAGCGGAATCGTCATCGGTTGAACATCTGAGGAAGCGAAGAACCGCTATAGTTTTCAGATTGTCACATACACACACACACACACACACACATACAAACAAGTATATATATTTGTGAATGTATATATTTAATATGCTAGCGCATCTATAGTCTCTGCTCGTATGAGCTTCTGCTCGTCGCGATTATGTGCTCGTTGAACTCGCTCTCGCTAACAAGCCCCATTGCCACTTTATTATCGCGAGGTAGGATCGCTCAGGGATAGTAACAAATCACCTGAAACTGGTTATCCGCTTGCGGGACCCCGGCGTATGTCATACCTGATCTTTCTGATGTTCGTGCATCTACATACACGCACGGCCACGTACTCGCGCATACATACACAGGATCGGTTAAGCTCTACAAGCAGCGATCTGTAAGTTAGTGACGAGTGAGTGCAGAAGACAAGCTAATAAGAGGCTTAGAGAGCAAATACAACGAAGGGTGTTTTTATATATTGATTCCAAAAGAGCCAGGTACCAGTTTACTTTGTATGGTTCTTTTTGTCGGTGGATGAAAATTATAAATTATTTTTAATTGATGTATGTAAGTTAGTGATCAAGGAGTGGAGAAGACAAGTCAGTCATAAAAGGCTAGAGAGTAAATACAAATAAAGATTCCAAAGGATCCTTATTTCAAATTATTTCGTACGTTTCTGTTTGTTGGTGCAGACAAATTGAAAATAAATTCCTATTTTATTTGCGTAAGTTAGTGATGAGGGAGAGTAGAAGACAAGATAGTGATAAGAGGCTAGAGGGCAAATACAGTGAAGGGCGTTTTTATATATGGATTCCAAAGGATCTTTGTTTCAAATTATTTCGTACGTTTTTGTTTGTCGGTGCAGAAAAATTAGAAAAAACTCCGATTTTATTTACGTAAGTTAGTGATGAAGGAGAGTAGAAGACAAGATAGTGATAAGAGGCTAGAGGGCAAATACAGTGAAGGGCGTTTTCATATATTGATTCCAAAGGATCCTTGTTTCAAATTATTTCGTACGTTTCTGTTTGTCGGTGCAGAAAAATTAGAGAAAACTCCGATTTCATTTACGTAAGTTAGTGATGAGGGAGAGTAAAAGACAAGATAGTGATAAGAGGCTAGAGGGCAAATACAGTGAAGGGCGTTTTTATATATGGATTCCAAAGGATCTTTGTTTCAAATTATTTCGTACGTTTTTGTTTGTCGGTGCAGAAAAATTAGAAAAAACTCCGATTTTATTTACGTAAGTTAGTGATGAAGGAGAGTAGAAGACAAGATAGTGATAAGAGGCTAGAGGGCAAATACAGTGAAGGGCGTTTTCATATATTGATTCCAAAGGATCCTTGTTTCAAATTATTTCGTACGTTTCTGTTTGTCGGTGCAGAAAAATTAGAGAAAACTCCGATTTCATTTACGTAAGTTAGTGATGAGGGAGAGTAAAAGACAAGATAGTGATAAGAGGCTAGAGGGCAAATACAGTGAAGGGCGTTTTTATATATGGATTCCAAAGGATCTTTGTTTCAAATTATTTCGTACGTTTCTGTTTGTCGGTGCAG
The DNA here is from genome assembly GCA_964007375.1 of Ophion obscuratus. Taxonomy (NCBI): domain Eukaryota; kingdom Metazoa; phylum Arthropoda; class Insecta; order Hymenoptera; family Ichneumonidae; genus Ophion; species Ophion obscuratus. The sequence continues at coordinate 22,107,192 of OZ023320.1, read as the reverse complement.
AAAAATTAGAAAAAACGCCGATTTTATTTACGTAAGTTAGTGATAAGGGAGAGTAGAAGACAAGATAGTGATGAGAGGCTAGAGGGCAAATACAGTGAAGGGCGTTTTTATATATGGATTCCAAAGGTTCTTTGTTTCAAATTATTTCGTACGTTTCTGTTTGTCGGTGCAGAAAAATTAGAAAAAAACTCCGATTTTATTTACGTAAGTTAGCGATGAGGGAGAGTAGAAGACAAGATAGTGATAAGAGGCTAGATGGCAAGTACAGTGAAGGGCGTTTTTATACATTGATTCCAAAGGATCTTTGTTTCAAATTAATTCGTACGTTTCTGTTTGTCGGTGCAAAAAAATTAAAAATAAATTCCGATTTTATTTGCGTAAGTTAGTGATGAGGGAGAGTAGAAGACAAGATAGTGATAAGAGGCCAGAGGGCAAATACAGTGAAGGGCGTTTTATATATTGATTCCAAAGGATCCTTGTTTCAAATTATTTCGTACGTTTCTGTTTGTCGGTGCAGAAAAATTAGAGAAAACTCCGATTTTATTTACGTAAGTTAGTGATGAGGGAGAGTAGAAGACAAGATAGTGATAAGAGGCTAGAGGGCAAATACGGTGAAGGGCGTTTTTATATATTGATTCCAAAGGTTCGGTGTTTGAAATTATTTCGTACGTTTCTGTTTGTCGATGCAGACAAATTAAAAATAAATTCCGATTTTATTTGCGTAAGTTAGTGATGAGGGAGAGTAGAAAACAAGATAGTGATAAGAGGCTAGAGGGCAAATACAGTGAAGGGCGTTTTTATATATTGATTCCAAAGGATCGTTGTTTGAAATTATTTCGTACGTTTCTGTTTGTCGGTGCAGAAAAATTAATTACGATTTTATTCACGTAAGTTAGTGATGAGGGAGAATAGAAGACAAGATAGTGATAAGCGGCTACAGGGCAAATACAGTGAAGGGTCGTTTTATATATTAATTCCAGAAGAACCGGGTTCTAAACTATTTTGTACGTTTCTTTTTGTCGATTAGAAAAATTAGGAACAATTAAAAAATTATTTTTGCAAGTTAGTGACGAGGGAGAGTAGAATACAAGATAGTGATAAGCGGCTAGAGAGCAAATACAATGAAGGTCGATTTTATATATTGATTCCAAAATAATCGGGTCCTAAATCATTTGTACGTTTCTTTTGTCGGTCAAAAAAAATATAAATAATCTTAAAATCATTTGTGTAAGTTAGTGATGAAAGAGAGTAGAAGCCAAGCCAGTTACGGGAGGCTGGAGAACAAATACAGCGAAGAGCGTTTTTATACAGTGATTCCAAAAGAGCCAGGTATTAATTTTTTACGGTTCTTTTTGTCGGTCAGAAAAATAAGAAATCCATTTTAATTCATTTGTGTAAGTTAGTGATGAAGGAGAGTAGAATACCAGCCAGTGATAAGAGACTATAGAGCATATACAGCGAAGGGCGTTTTTATATATGGATTCCAAAGGAGCCAGGTCAGAAATTATTTCATTCGTTTCTGTTTGTCAGTATAGAAAAATTAGAAATAATTTCGATTTTATTTATGTAAGTCAGTGATGGGGAAGAGTAGAAGACAATTCAGTGATAAGAAGTGTGGAGAGCAAGTACAGCGAAGGGAGTTTTTATATATTGATTCCAAAAGAACCGGGTCTCAAATTATTTTGTACGGTTCTTTTGGTTGGTAAAGTAAAATCAGAAATAATTTTGAGTTTATTTATCTAAGTTAGTGATGAAGGAGTGTAGAAGACAGGCCGGTGATAAGAGGCTTTGAGAGCAAACAGAGCGAAGGGCGTTTTTATATATCGATTACAGGTTAACCAGGTCCCAAATTATTTGGCACAATCCTTTTCGGAAAGAAAGATTTAGAAATCATTTGTAATTTACTACTTTTCGATTTATTTTCATTTGATAATTTATTTCATGTTTTATTAATACACAAAATAATACCTCAATATATTGCGTATTATTAATAACTGAGACCTTTGTTTTACTTATTAAGATCATGGTTAATTGATCTACAATTTACTGTTATTTTATATGTTTGAACTCACTGTTTTTTTACTATACGATTTATCAATATTACTCAAGAATATTGAACTATCTTTGAATTGGTATTTTTCATTCCTTCTAATTCACTAATTCGCTTTATCTAATATTATTAACTATAATCTATCTACTATCTATCATCTTTATATTATCCACCTGCTCATTTTTAATTTTCAAGTACGTCAATGAAAAAAACATGATTGCCAATTTTCCGTCCACAGGCGTAAGAATACATAGCTGGGGAGTATTGGACAATTGGATGTTCTTCTTTAATTCCCCGCAGTTCCGTCCTGCCCGATAATCGTTACGACTTCCGTGTCTCATTCGAGATCGAGAAATATTCACCTCCGAGGCCGAAAGCTCCCAGGACCTGGTTGAAAGTCCCGGTCGTCTCGGATCGCTAAATCTCTCGTTTATGACAAGAACAGATGTCTACAAGCCTTTGTTGGCGGCCCTAGTCCGCGCGGGGGCGCCATATAAGCCGAAGCGCTCTCTGACTGTGGACTTTTGTACCACACGCGGGTTCTACGCATGCAGCGTCCCGAAGCACGCACCGAGGACTTCCTCCTCTTGTTGTGGTCCTTACACTAACAAAAAAAACATACATACGTGTGCACGTATATGTTGGTTACCTATATATATATATATATATATATATATATATATATATATAGCACATGGAAAATTCGCTCTTCGTTGCACTCGTTCTCCTCTCGCACACAGCAAGAAAAGTGCAAAAAGAGTCAGCTGAGACACCGACTCCTTTCGTCGTACTCTCTCCTATCGGTTGTCCTACCTTCATAGTCATTTTGTATACAGGGTGAGGAAGTAACTATTAGCAGTTAAAATATTTTCTAACCTATTCAGACTTAGGAGAAAACTTTCCCTACAAAAGTTGCATGGTTCGAATGGGGTTATCATGTAGTGGATACGTGGTTCATTCAGATGGAGGCGCTTAGGAGATTTCAAGGTCTCCTCCAGTTTTTTCAATGTGGGCACTATTTTTGTTACAGAATTTCATCAAAGAACCAAAAGTAAATTCGTACACCAAATTTCAAGATGATCTATCAAGATTCAGTTTAAAAAATCGATGAAAAAGAATTTTTTATTATTTTAGCCTAGGATCCGTTGAAAAATTGTGCAAACACTTATTCGTATATAAAGTGTTCACAGTGCTTGTCGCTACTTTCAATGCCCACTTGCAATCTAATTTCCATCGACTGCACTGCATTTTTGTGATTTCCACCGTAAATTAACATCATATCAAGTTGCTCTTGATGAGAAAACATTTTGGGGAAAATTTGATTCTGTAGTGGCAGAAGGAAATTTTGTTGTCGTACTTTTGATCAAAGAGAACACACATTTGTTTAGTATGGAAATCAGAAACTTTTCACTGCTTTCTTGAACAAGTTGGTGAGATTCTTAGCTGGGAACAATATAAATAAAGCTATTCGGCTGACCTGGATTTAGTATTCTCTGACCTGGCTTAGTATTTAGTTATTGAAACCTCAATTACAGTCTTTTCGTGAATACACACTGACGTGGTTAATAAAACAGTCCTACAATAAGAATTAGATTGCAAAAACCTTTAAATTCCTTTTTCATCAATTTTATTTACTAAATCTCCATGGATTATCTTAAAATTTGCTCTGTGAACTTATTTTTAGTTCGTTGATAAAATTCTGAAAAAATAGCGGCCCAGTCAAGAAAAAAAATGGAGGTGACCATGTCACTTCCGGAGCACCTCTACCTGGATGAACCGCGTAGCCATCACTCGATGACCCCGTTTGAACTATGCAACATTTATGGGAAAAGGTTTCTCGTAAGTCTGATAGGTTAGGAAATATTTCTACTGGTAATAGTTGTTGCCTCACCCGGTATATAGCTGAGCAATATACATTTATATAATACGAAATACGAAGACTATACGGGCAAGACATTGAACATTGTACTACAACCGTGACACGATACGCGAACGAGGATACTGTAAGGATGTACTCGACCATCGAGCACGGGCATATACGGAAGTACAGGAATTCTCTAGAATCTTTCTAGTGTCATAAAAATGTAGTGCCGATCTGTGAATTCGTTTTCGAGCCTAGAATTGAGCTGGTGGCTTTACGATACGATGTTGGCGGGGACGATATTTTGCCAAATTTGTTCCGTCTGCCCGTCTGTCTGAGCGAAGTTGATGAGCAAATGGTTAAAACGTTTTTTGACAAATCTTTGAAAATAAATTATTTCAAAATTTGCTTACGCTTTTTCCATCTGGATTCAAAAATGCAAAAATGAAATTTCCCTTTTGGAAGGGCAGTAGCATGCGAGCAAGCACGACCACCCCTCGCAATTTTATATATATATTTTTTTAAGTATCAAAGTAACCTCGAGTGTGTCTTTTCTTCGACAAGGCATGAAAATATAACTAATGTCAAAGATTGAGGGTTAGGGTAAGCTGGTTAGGAGTACGCAGGCGATAAGAGTACGCAGTTAAGGGAGACTTTGTCCTTTGTGCCCAGCGGGAGATGTTAGCGGCTCAACATGAGCAACTAGAAGAAGAGGAGGGATGCCTCTATGGACCAGGCATTGCCGATTAGCGGTAATTATAAACACATTTGTGTAAACACATTATAAAACTTTAAAGGCGTTTTTCTCGAAAACACGTTTTTAAAAATGGCTGACATTCTCCTGACCGCTGTAATTAACATATCGACCTGAAATTTGGAGAGTCTACTCAGAAAATATGTCTTCACGGAATGACGGATCGCTTTTGCGATAGATACATTTTTGCATTTATTGTTTATCTTTTTATGCGAAAAAAACGCGAAAATTTGATTTTTTTTAATTGCTGCCATTTTCCGAAATTTGTACTAAACGAAAAACCCATCCGTCATTCCATGACCAAAAGGTCACAGATTGATAATATGCTTTGAATTTGTGTTTCAGATCAACAAAGAGGGGGCAGTGATGTCAGCCGTTTACCTCCCGCAATTTGAGGACCTGTTTTCGCAGAGCTGCAACGGCCACCATTTTGGTTAAAAACAAAATTTTAACGTTCTGTATATCATGAATAAAAGCAAGAAAAAAACCGCACTGAAAAAGCTTTAGTCGTTTCCTTTAAAAAAAAATAAAATGTAAACACCTGAAATATGGCACTCCAAGGACAGAGTCTCCCTTAAGCTAATGACGAAACCGGTTTGCTAATTGAAGCTAACTTCTATTGTATTTTGAGCGTCTCACAGGGTAAGGGTTTCTGACAAAAAAATCCAAAGTGAAATAAAACGGGGAGGCTAGGTAAGTTTGAAGTTTTGGTTGCAATTTCTTATTTATTTTTGACATTTTCAAAGCATTGCGAGTACGGTACAAAATTTACTTTCGTAAAAAATAACTATTCATTTCGTACGCCGGTTTACTGAGGTTATTGTTCAAAATAAAAGTAATTTCGCATCTCATCAATAAATGGTAGTAACAGTCATGTTTGTTAAAAATGTACAGGTGGTATAAGAGACTCTTATACGACTGTTGTTAATTTTTTTTTTTACAAGTATACAAAGTATATTAAAAGTATATATTCATATATATGTATTATATATATAGTATATGTTTTATATATATGGGACATTCCACGCCATTTCACCTAGCCCGTGACCCCGACCATTTTTGGTTTTCCTGATTTTTTTGTAAGATTGCACCCCATGAAAGGAATATCCACACCAATTTTTCGGTTTTTATCTCTTCTCTTTTAGGAGTTCCAATTTTCCAAAAAAATGTCGATTTCTTTCTGAAGAAATATTTTTTTTTCCAGAAGACTTTTGTCATTTTAATCACCAATAATGCAATCAATGATTTTGTGACTCCCAACTCCGCTTCGTCAGGCCTAAAACGTTTTAATTTTAGTTTGTGCGGCATTCAACGAAAAAAATTTATTTTAAATAAAAAAACATTTTTTTTCGTTAATTTCAGCACAAATAAAAAATATACCGTTTCAGGCCTGACAAAGCCGAATTGAAAATAACAAAATCATTAAGACGGAATGACACCTTATCGCGGTCGGTAGGGTAGAACAATTATAGATACCCAAAAATCTCTGAAACGGCTCTTCAGATCCCGTCGAAAGTTTGCCAAACGACGTAAAATAGATAGACGAACAGCTGTCTGCCCCTCAAATGTTTTGAATTTGAGGAAAAAACGTAGATTGGCTTATGACAAGCCAATCTACATTTTTTTCAATTTCAGAAAATTTCATCCATTCCATTCCAACGCCATCTGCCATCTTCATTCTGAAGCGCAAGTAGTATTGCTATTATAACTGATCGACTTTTTGGTCCTTCGCTTTAATGAATTCGAAATTGTAAGCTGTTGTAATATTTACAATTCGACGATTTTACGTCTCTAATTGTTTGGTGTATATATACAGGCGAATCGATATTATATTTCTCATTATTTTGTTAAATCTGATTTTTTTTCGCTATAAATCAACTTCGAGATTTTTTAATTCACAATTTCGATGGACTATTTTACAGACTATCATAAGATTGATCTATCGATATTGAAACGTTCGTCATTATTGAATTTGAAATTTCGGTCCTTCTGTGTATTGATCTTTCGAATTTCCGATCCCCATGCCCTCATAGTTTCGAATGCGATGGAGTATAATCGCAAGTACGAAGGTACAGGGGACTACATCGCCGATCTCTGCCTCGTTCCAGTGTCCAGTTTGCGTATTAAGAAAATGCCGCGCGACGATAGTATATCTGTATCAATTGTATGCATATAGGAATCGCCGCGGGTCGCGTTTTGCTGCGGTAGCAAAATCAGCATCAGCGATAGGCGAGCCATACGTCAGGTATAGTTGTAGCGCGTACCAACGCTTGGTACACAACATCCAGGAGTACATGCAGGATGTAATTCCTCGGTGTAGTATTGTTCCGCTTGATATATTATATACGCGTTACCAATAAATTTGTACAAGCTGTAACAAACGAAGCTTATGCGTTTTCGAGTGAACGACAAATAAAAGAAGGATAACACGAGGTGGAATTGCATCTGAAATTTTATCTCGCCTGCACAATTGATCGTCCAATTATTCTTCCGTACTTTCCCTGTACACGAAGGACTCAAAGTTATTCCCGTTTTGTTATTATTTCCAACGTTCCTTCGTATGCCCTTTCACGATCGCTTTCACTTCTACCCCACATCGTTGCGTCGCTATTTCCGGTTCTTAGGAGCACTCCTCGTGCGGAAGCATCTGCACACGGATCGAGGAAACTGAGAAATTTCCTGTATCGTTCAATAAAGCTTTTGCATTTAGTTGCTAAATGCTTTTGCATTTTTTCAATATATAGATGTTCAAGAATATGCGAAAAAATATTTCAGTTAAAATATTAAAAATTGAACAAGTTATGGATGATTTAGTGAGAGCAGCAACGACTTGCTTATAGTAAAGATTTCAATCGCCTTTTTTTCGAAACGACTTTTCTTGACCTGGCCGAAATCATAGCGCTATAGTAGCTATAACGTTTTTTTGAAGGTACATTTGAAAAAACGCTAGGCTTTTTTTAATATACTATTTTTAAGGGGGGTAAATTTTTAATTTACTATTTTTAAGGGGGGTAAAATTTAATTTACTATTTTTAATGGGGGTCAATTTTTAATTTACTATTTTTAAGGGGAGTACATGTTTAATTTACTTTTTTTAAGGGGGGTAAATTTTTAATTTACTATTTTTAAGGGCGGTACATTTTTAAGTTACTATTTTTAAGGGGGGAAAATTTTTTATTTACTCTTTTTAAATTATAAATTAGCAACGTTATAATAGAGCCCCTGTATAAAAAATGTGGTTCAACGGCCGGATGGACATCCTGACAATGGTTGGCCTGAAAAATGAAAATAAAAAAGTTTTTATAGTCTATATAAAAGTGGTTCCCATTATCAGCAGCTGTTTTTTTTTTTAAAGAAAATGTTTTTCACTATTTTTTAGACTTACTTAAAATAGTAATAATTTGTTTCATACTATTTTTGGCTGTTACATGATGTTTTTTTAATCTTTAAAAATGGCGGCGGTATGGCACAGTCTTCTGAACTGCATTTTCAAAGCTGGCGTGGGGTATAGCTAAAAAACTAATCGACCGATTCTGAGGAAATTTGGTATAAATCTTTCTAACCTTATTGTCTAAAACATGACCATATTTTGGAAGAAAGAAACGTTTTTTTTTGCGAAATGGAGCCATTTTTTCGGAAAATTCAATGTTTTTGTTTCAAAGCGTACCTTTTAATCGATTTTCAACATATCTCACTTTTTCTTGGTTCATATACTGCGTGTGAATTCTGAAGATGGATAAAAAATACCACGCAATAGCCAAAAGTAGTAATAAAGCATGCCCTAAGTCTCAACATGGTGAAGAAATATTTTCTTTAAAAAAAATTATGAAAATCATCCATTTTTTCCTCGCTTAAAGGTATCTCCTTCCTTAAGCCCCTGAATATAAGTAAAAATTTCGCCAAAATTACACCTTTTTTTAGCACCCGTTATTCTCTGATTTTTTTTCTTTCGAAAAACGGCTACTCATAATGATAACTACTTTGATATAGATTATGAAACTTTTTTATTTTTCAGACGACTCATTGTCAAGTTATCGATTCGGCCGTTGAGCCACATTTTTTATACAGGGGTTCTGTTATACCTCGATAACGATGGTAATTTATAATTTTTGAAAATAAAATTTTACACGAAATACGTCCCTCAGATGCTCAATAACACGCCTTTTTCCAAATTCCAAAAAAAAATTATATAGTAGATTTTAAAAAATTCAGAAAAAGCTACCTTTTTCGGTCCGCCGCAGTAGGGATCATCCCTTTAAAAAAAAATCATTAATTTCGCCCTTCCTTTTTGCGAGTAATTCTAGTTCGATAGTATCACGTCCTGGAGCTGAAATCGAATATTGAACCGAGTGCGGTTTCGCGAACAAGAGAGAGAGAGAGAAAGAGAGAGAGAGAGAGAGAGAGAGAGAGAGAGAGAGAGAGCGAGAGAGAGAGAGAGAGAGAGAATATGTATGGCGTAACCTCCATTAAACCCGGCCGCCTTTTATGCTATCTTCATTTAAATACGATTATGGATAACGCGACAAAGAGACGAGAGGGAGAGAAAAGTGAGACTGAGCATATCCACGTGTACCTATATCGATTTTATATTCAAATAGCACAGCCGGGTCTTTTGTTCTACCACGACAATTTTTCGAACGGCGAATAATCGCCGCTGCCCTTCGCAAAGTTTAAGCCCTTCGTTGGTACTGCATTCGCAGAGTCCCGTCGCGTTACAATGCCCCTTGTACATCTACGATATTATATCCCCGATGAGACTTTATTCGCTGCCGGTTAAGGCGCCCGCCGCCTATCCCCGCGAGGCTATTCGAACCAACGTATTAAACGAATGTTTTATTCGTATTTCCATGCGAAACAAAACGCTGCAGTACGACGAACCCCTACGTACATTTTCCTTCGATCACTCAATGATCTCATTTTTTTATCGCTATACCTGATGCGGAAAAAAATCATAACTGGAGAAATTCGTTCAGCCTTGATAAAAAAGTTTTATCGAAATCGACTTAAGGGATGACACCACTCTAGAAATTTGGAAAAAAAATGTTTTACTTCAAAAATACTTTGGGGTCATGAAAGCAATGTGCAAGTGGTCCTAGTAGCGATTTTTTTTAAGGGGAGGGTAGGGGTTTCAGCGTGAAAAAACCCTTTTTCGCGATTTTTTTTTTCATATATATTATTGAAACCTTTTGTACATTGTTATGTGTCATTTCAAGAACATTCCGTGAAATTTGTACGCGAAAATATCCACAAACAAGCCGGTGCCGCGTTTTTCTCGAAACCACTTTTTCAAAGTCCGTGTTCACTGCCATTTGAAAACTACAGGAACGATTTATTTCAAACTTGGTACACACTTTCTGCATATAAAATACCTCCCCCCAACGGTTATTTTGAGATTTTTTTTTACATTAAGGGGTTTTTCCACCCCCAAAATGGCGGAATTTTTCGTGAAAAATAGCACTTTTCACTTTACATGACCACCAAAAATTTAGAAATGAAAAAAAAAATTATCAAAGACCTTTGGGGGGAGGATTTGATGATACTTTGACTAAATTTTAATGGTACTTGATTTCAGATAATTTCTAGCTGAGATACAGTGAACACCGCAAATCGTGTTTTTCCAAAGGCGTTCTTGGAAAAGCTTTGTCACCGGCCTGTTTGTGGATATTTTCGCGTACAAATTTCACGGAATGTTCTTGAAATGACACTTAACAATGTACAAAAGGTTTCAATAAATTTACTTTATCCATATAGATGAAAAAAATTCGCAAAAACTTTTTTTCACGCTGAAACCCCTACCCTCCCCTTAAAGGTTCAATTCTCAATTTTGCCGCAGCGCCTCCAACTTCTTTCAGGTGCCTCATACAACTTTAAGGCCTTATATACGCGAAAAAATTTCACTTTTTTTATTATCTTTTATTCCATTAGCCTGAACGGTTAGAAATATTTTAAGCTTTGCAGAATTGAGATATATCAAAAATTGTTAAAGCTACAGCATTTAGAGCTAGATAATAGCCGCCAACTTCAAAGCCGTTTTTGCACGATTCACTTTTTTAAACCTTGTGACAGTTCTAACTCTTGAACGAAGGTTCGGATCGGTTTGAAATTTTTACAATATTTTCATCGTATCATCACCTATCGTGTGAACACCAGAAACAAAAATTTCAATGACACAAAAATATGAAAAATAAATTACCGATAGAAAATTGAGTAAACAAATTTTAAATTTGGAATTTTTATTATAATAATTTTTTTTAATAATATTTTTGGTTCACACTGAAGATACATTCATTATGCAATTATAAATATGTTCATTTTTTTCAGACACCCACAACGGTGCCGAGAACTTTTACCATCAACGCCCGCGCAAAAAAATACATTGCTTTATTATGTTATATCTCCGCCATTTGTTAATATTTCGGATTTTTTTTCACACATACTTAACCATGAAAATCGGCGAAATCGCGTATATAAGGCCTTAAACGCGTTTTTCTAGAAACCACTTTTTTCAAACTGGGAGGACGGATTACTCGAACACCTTTGCATGGATCGAATCGAAATTTTGATAGTACCTTCACAATTAAATTCTCTATGCGAGTACTGCTTTTTTGCAGCAAAAAATCGATTTATTTCTTCCAAAGTGAGCCATTTTTTCAAAATTTGTTTAAAAAAATCCCTACGTAATGCCATAGAAATTTTTACTTATATGCGACAGCTCAAAAAACTAAATAAAAAAAAGTTCGCCTACAGCGATAGTTACTGCAACTATGGAAATTTTGTTTTTATTTTTTTTCGAATTAAAAATCGGACACTTATAGCTAGAGTTGTGATTCCGGTCAGGTCGAAAAAATCGTTTCGAGAAAAACACGATTAAGTTTTAGTACATACGTAAATCGTTGCGCCACCTTCTCTTACTAAATCGTCTGTAACTTAGTAAATTTTCAATATTTTAACTGGAATTTTTTTCACATATCTTTGAATGTGTATACTTTGAGAAAATGCAAAAAAAAAACATTTTTACCCATCACAGTGTTGTTCCTCCTTGGGACCCATTCACTGCATGCAAATGAAGATATTTTCCATTGAATATATATAATACGTTTGAATCATCAATGTTTTTTGATCCAATACGTATCTGTGGAATTATCTACATCAATAGTGTTTAAAACAAATTAAAAAAATACATTCGAGTAAAATATAAGCTAGCAGGCCGTGAGCCAGCGAAAAAAAATATTCGAATTAAATAAATTCTAATCAAGTCGAATAAACTTTTTTAACAGTGTCCAGCTCACACAGTAAAAAAAGATTATTTTATTCGTCGAGGATCTATTTGAGTTAAATGTTTTTAATTGTGTGAAACGATCTCGATGACATTTCTCGAAGGAATAAATCATGAAATTCATACGGTAATATCTCGCGCCGCATATCTATCGACGGATGTGAATAATTCGCAAGATTTCGTCGATTCGATACTCATATACGCTACACCAACCTACGCATTTCTATGCACACCGAATATCGTAGCTTTTGTTCATGTACGACAATGCATCCTCGTTTCAGAGACCGCTCTTATACCGAGTTGCCTGCTTATACGCGTAGCGACGTCTGTTCGTTTTTTTTTTCTTTTTTTTTTTATATCGCTGGGATCCCCTTTTCAGATGCGTGCTGGTGTACGCATCTTCCGATGGCTTGGTGCGGGGACGACGGGACGCGAAGAATATGCGAGATCGATTCAGCAATTGTCGAAGATTAGATAACCCATCTGGGCTGCGTAAGGGCCCCTCGCCCTGCTTACATACGTATATACACAAAAACGTGCACACTTATATATATATATATATATATATATATATATATATATATATATATTAAATAATATGCATTCGGAATACTCGGCGCTTGCAACGTAGTGAGTAAGATACGCGATCGGTGACATTTCTATACCAAATATATCGCACAAAGAGAACCGCCTTGGCGCGCTCTGTCATATTAAATATTATTTATGGGCTCGACTGTATGAAAACATGCAGCGGTATTATCACGCAGAAAATAATGCAGTGCATATATATATATATATATATATATATATATATATATATATATATATATATATATATATATACACACATGTATATATGCACATAAAATAAAATATCATATAATATAATGATATCATATAAAATAATCAATAACATAAATATTAAAATAAATTGTAAATAATAGAATATACCATACATACAGTACCGGTGAAAAGTTTTCAACCACATCGGAGCATTGCGAAATTATATTAGAATAATGTAACTCACTTTATAGAGCGATGTAGAATGTTCGTAGAGTAAAAAATAAAAAAACCAAAAACTTTTTTACTGTTACTGTGTAGTAAATAATATAATATAAAACTTATATTACATTGTAATATAATTAGCACAATCGGTCGTTAGATTTACATATAGTCGGGAAAAAGTTGGGACTTGTGAGATTAAAAAAGTATTGGCACACCTCGCTCCCCCAAAATAACTCTTCGATAAAAGTATATTTCTTCAAATTATTTTATTCGATAGCTTATCTACGCATCTTGAGTATGAATACTCCATGTCAATGGAACACCCCAGAATGAATACTCCATGTCAATGGAACACCCCAACCTATAAGTGCATCTTGGGTCAATCTGACTCAAGGCGTTTTTCAGATCGTTGTATTCCGGTAAGAATGCATTTTTTTTTTTTTTTTTTTTTTTTGTAGAGATGTTTTTTATAGTAAGTTGTCCATATTTTATGGGCCTAAATTTATTTTTTGGCGAAAACGAAAATCAAATGCCAAAACATTCGTTCAAAGTGTGATATACGTTGAAAAATACGTTGAAAAATATTAAATACGTACGGTCAAAACGCCCCAGTGTGCACTCGAAGGGTTAAAGTGCTCGTGATAGGGAAACGTGTATTTGTACAAAATTATTCAATGAGCAAATCAATTTAAATTATCAAGCCTGTAGTGTTCAATCATAATTTTGATAAAAATAATTGGGCACCCTGCACGGTTTTTTCTTGCATTTTTCGGGGGAATTTCTCGTCTCGCCTTGGTATTTCGATGTAGCAATGCTCTTTCGGAGTCGCACGTATACGAGCGATGAAAAGGACGTGCCGAGAGGGAAGTGCGCCGATCTGTACACGCAGTTGCGAAAGTACAGGCTCACGCTTCCAATCGGAAAACAATATCGATTCCCATTGTCTTGCATCGCCTATAAATATCGTAAATATCGGACGAAGGATATTCTTCTGTTTCTTATATATATATATATATATCACGCACTTGAATGCGTACGTCGAGCCGATTCTTCGCAGTGAACGATATTTCGTGAGCAAAGGGTTAAAAAAAAGATCGCCCTTCTTCCATTTGCCAATGCGGGCTCCCATTCTTCGCTCGTCCGATTTGTTTTTCTTCTTTTTCTTATCCTGCGTAAATTGTGCAGGCGAATTTTTATTCGAGCCATTTGGCAATCGGGAATACGATTGTTTATCGCGTATTCATGATCTCTCGTCTGAATGATTTAATTTCGACGAGAAATAAGGGGGTAAGGGAAATACGATTTAACGGAGAGAAGATCGACTTTTTAAAATATTTATGTTTTATATTTTTATATTTATATTTTTTATATTTATATTTTGTATATTTGTGGAGCTGGCGAACAAAGCCGGACCTGTCCACATTGCGTCAAATTTTTGTTCGTGTTCTTCAAGCACACCTTTATTAGCTTTCAAAATATTCTGCATAAAATCCAGCTTTAACGTCTTAAAATTTGTTGAAAACAGCCTTTTCAAGCAGAAACGGACTTGTCCATGGCTGGCTGGATGAAAAATTAGTAAGAGATGACCACAGTAATGACGATCATGACATTGAATGCGATTGTTATGAGCTTGACATGGAAGAGTTTGTGTAGAATTATTAAATTGATAATAAAAAAAAAACAAATTTATTAAATTCAAAGAATCTGTTTTATTTCATAACCGGATATGTTCATAGGATTTTCATTCAAAAGCGGAGTTGTCCAAAGTAAAAATAAAAATAAATACGCGGTAGTTGGTGTTTTTATTGAATTAGAGCCTTCATGTATTGAAGCTTAAAAAATCGAACCCATCTCTATTTGGTTATTTTGGTATTTGACCTCGCATGTAAAAAAGTAATTCATGGACAAGTCCGGTTCTATTCGCCAGCTTCTCATTTATATTCAATGTCGCAACAAAGTCAACGGTTTCGAGCGACCACATTGAATTTATATTCGTTACATATTCTACTTTAACCAGATGCATGTCATGATCTACATTTTATATTTTTTCGTAATTCTACTTTTTTTAGAACTTCTATTGTCTTTTTTTACAGATTTCCACGCTCGAGAGGCATCGTTTTAGGTCGGCTGGTAATTTGAGGTGCCCAAAACAACGATTTTTTTTATCTAAATAAATTGCTAAAAATTTGTATGTGTTGTCTGGATGCGGCACAGCCGACTAGTGGTGAGTCAACATTTTCTTTTTTTAAATCGTACTTTAACTTTTCAACGCGTTTTTTTCTCAAAACTGCATTTTTCAAATTGGCTTCCATGATATCTCAAAAACTTATTGAACGGATTTCGCTCAAATTTTTATGGTATAGTCAGCACAACTAAAGTTCTCACTCGAACTAGACCTTCTGATCTGCCATTGTTTTTTTAAGCAGAAGTAGTCGAAATAATTTCGAAACTTGGAATTTAACTTTTAAAACCGTGCCAAAAATTCAATTTTCGATTAATTCCGAAACCCCCGCCCTCCGATCGAAATGAAATTTTGCACAAACCTTCCTTTTAATATTTTGAGACAGCCCTCAAGGGATTTTTTGCGACGCACAATAGTTTTTGGGTTTGGGTTTGTTTAGGTTTGTTTGTTTGGGTATATTTGGACGCGCGGTAAAAAAAAACTTGATAATTCGAGATCTCGAAAACTATTGCGAGTCGCTAAAAATCCCTTTAGGGGTTGTCTTAAGATGTTAAAAGGAAAGTTTGTGCAAAATTTCAGCTTGATCGGAAAGAGGGAGTTTCGGAACCTCACCCTTAGAAGAAAACGACAAAATTAATTATCCTGAAATCTATCGGAGTTGCCAAAAATCCCTTAAGGGGTTGTCTTAAAATATTAAAAGGGAGGTTTGTCCACAATTTCAGCTCGATCGGGCGGGGTGGGGGGGGGGGGGGGGGGGGTGGAACCATATTTCAGCGCCTGGTCCTTGCGGTTGTTCTTTAGTTGTTTGGGTTTGTTTGAGTTAGGCTATTTCAAATACATTCTCTTCCATATTCATGTGTTTTCTGTTGCCAGTATTCAGCCACCATATATCGACTCTTTTATTTGCGTGATTAAAATAAATACACGTGAGGAAACCAAAAATACAATCCGCAGGGAGTATACAAGCTTGTGCCAACGTCACGCGTCATATAGTCGACAATTGCAGCGTGGAAAGATTTATTGAAGTTCGGGCAAGCAGGTTTCTGTTTATTTCGCTATGTGGCCACGTGTGTGTGTGCTCTCCCCCGCACGTGGAGGAAAAGGCCACGAGAGCACCGCATTTAAACGATAAATGAATAGGACGCGGTGTTCGCCGCATGATTGATGAACTAGCCGATGGCCAGCGGCTCGATAAATTTCTCTATATGTGACTAGTTAACGCCGCGAAGAAGACGCGTCCGGGTGATTTTCGTGGCTAATAGAACAAATAGGATTCACAAATTTTCAGGTCCTCGTGAGAGAGAGAGAGAGAGAGAGAGAGAGAGATATTATGCTAACGTGGGTCGGAAATATCGAAATATGCATCGCGAGGCAAAGTCCCTCACTAGGAAGAGAGCGGCACATGGTGTGCCATCTCTGAGCCGACGCTGCAACCTGCAACCGAGTCCCCACCTCCAAATATTTATCCATCCGTGTCCCGTGTCCAATTATAATGTTATTTTACACACACACACACTTTTGCATATACACACATGCTTATATATAAATTGTATTTCTGCACATATTTTTGACAAATCGAATGATAAATATTTGTTAGAAAATAAATGTTATTAATTAATCGGCATGTAATCTTTTTTGTATATATATATATATATTTATATTTATATAGCATGTGTTAATTAAGAACAAAATTACGAAGTATTCATATATTTTTTTCTTATATATAGATTTATTTAAAAAAAACATGTATAGACATAAAAAATATATATACATATAATAGGAAAAAAAATTATGCATACTTTTTTTTATTTGTTAACTGATATGTACAATATACATACACAACAAATAAGATACCAATTAATTCATGCCACAGTTGTTCTAACAAATATATATTAATCAATCTTATTATATGAAGTTATATTCTGCTGTGTATAAATATATATAATTGTATATTTTTCAAATCTATTACAAAGAAATAAACCAACAGTATACTCTTCATTACCTTTTTTTGTTAACTAATACACAGCAAACATATACAGCAAATATATTCCATTTATTTTAAGCTTTTTTTTCCAAATCTCACTTTCAATTTATCAACAAAAAAAGTGTCATACAGTTAAAAAAATGACAGAAAAAATTATTAAAGCGGAACACCACTGTGACGAATAAAAAAACCATTATTTTGCATTTTCTCAAAGTATAAATATTCATGACAACGTGAAAAAATTCTACTCAACATATTAAAAATTGACCAAGTTACAGACGATTTAGCGAGAGCAGGCAGCGCAACAATTTACGTGTACTGAAACTTTTTGCATTTTCAATGCGGAATTGATTTTTTTGCATTTTCTCAAAGTTTACATATTTAACAATATGCGAAAAAAATGAAGTGAAGATATTGAAAAATTACCGAGTTACAGACGATTTAGTGAGAGTAGGTGGCGCAACGATTTACGTATGTACTAAAATTTTCAATCGCATTTTTTTCGAATCGAACTTCATCGATCTGGCCAGAATCATAAACTCTTGCCATAATTGTTCGATTTTCAATTTAAAAAAAAACAAAATTTCCGTATTTGCAGTAGCTATCGTTGTACGTAGCCGTTTTTTTTCAAGTTCAGTATTTGTCAAGCCGCTGAAAATAACTAAAAATTTCGCCGAAATTACACTCTTTTAACACCCGCCATTGTGTAAACATTTTTTCCGAAAAAAACGGCTATGTGCAACGAGAACGACATTTATATACATAATAATTTTTTTTTACTTAAAGGCTTAAGGGGAGATATACACCTAGGAGCCGGAAAAAAGGTCATTTTTGTGATTTTTTTCAAGGAAAACCATTTGAAATTTTGGATTGGGGTTTTAATTAATCTGAAAGTATATAAATTCAAAAATATGTTTAACTTTCTTTATTTAAAAATATCAAAAAATATACAAGGACATTGTATGATCCTTGGAGCGTCGTAAAAAAATCTGCGTATACGGTACCCACTGGCGTTTCTTCAAAAATCATCTGAAAAAGAAAACCAAAAAGATTATTAAATTAGATACTATAATCTAGTATTTGTCATAGCCGATTTTGAAAATATCGATTTATGACAAAATGGCGGACGTTTGAACATAAATAGTGATTTTTGGGCCAAAAATTGGTTATTATTGTGCATATAAAACAAAAACTAAGTAACGGAAAAAAAAATCCTATGACAAGTACTAGATAATGGTGTATAGAATAACCACAAAAAACCTCAAGGTTCATTGGTTTTCGAGAAATTTTGGGTACCGATTTGAAAAACGTGGTTTCGAGAAAAACGCATTTGAAAATTTGAGAATGAATAAATCATGAAATTTGTCAACTTACATGGAATCATCGATCTACGGTCAGCGGAATGTTCATAACTTCTAAATCCTCGACCTCGACCATCTAGGTGTATATCTCCCGTTAACTGGACCTCAAAAACGTTGTTTATTTTTAATTTTTTAAATAAAAGTTCACACCATTTTTTAAATAAAGTTCACACGATTTTTAAATAAAAGTTCACACGATTTTTTACATAAAAGTTCACACGGCTCAATATATGCTTCACAACATGCCTTTTTTCCAAATCCCAAATAAATAATCTAGTACACAAAAAAATCGGAAAACGACCCTTTTTCGGCCCATTTCGGCTCCACAGTGGTATCGTCCCTCAATTAATTTGTCAAAAGCGTATCCTTACATTTACGACGATACAAGCATTTTTTCGCACAGTCCTAAAGCAAGAAAAAAAAGTTTACCTATTGGCTGTCCCAATTCTTTATGTTTATCGGCGAGCGGCAAAGTTTTCCTCCGTTCTCGTTTATTAAGCAAAGCTCCGTGTATACGTTGCAGTATACGGAGAGATCTTATCGAAAAGTATTTCCCGATATTCGCGCTCGCAGACTTTCCACTCCCCCGAGGGTCGAAACTCATCGCAACGCGTGCTTCCGCAGGAGGAAGAAAGACGAAGAAGGAGGAGACGAGGAAAAAAACGATTTTCCGCGTCGAAGAGGAGGAAAATCCCCGTAGCGAGACACCGTGTCGCTTCGTCCTATCTCATCGATATTAGCATAGAAGAGCAATTTGCAAAATCGTTGAGATCCGACCAAGTGCACGTTCGGGTACAATAAAGGGATATCTTCGATGGAATAAAGCGGACGTTAAATAACGCCCGAGTAAATCTCCGCGATATATCCTGTCGTCCGAACTTTTTTCCACTCATCCTGATGCGATACAGGCAGCGATACGCGATGCGAGCGAAAAGTTAATTGATCGGCGAACCAGCAGCAGCGATCTGTTGCAATTTCCTGACTGCAAACTTCAACGTTATCTGGGTCAAAAGACAAAAGCGATAATCCAAAATAATATTTTCCCGTTACCGCCATTATTTTGATATCAACGAGGGGTAATATCGGAGTACTGGTATTTCGATATTTTTTCATATTTATGTGAAACTTTGATTAAAAACGTTGGAGACTTGGAAGTAAAGATGGAAGTTGTACACAGAGAAAAAAAAACCAATAGAATCAAAAAAATATATTGGTTGATTCGAATAAATGTCTGTTCGCTGAGTGCCACCGATAAATGATATTGTTACCGTACTATAAAATGTTGGAAAATGTGATTGATTCAAATAACATATTATATTATTTGGAAATCTCTTCTGTTCTCTGAATATCTATATCATCCTTGAAGTAAAATTATATTTTATTGAAATCATTCTATATACAATCCGTAGATGCATGGATGAAATAATTAAGCGGTTGCTGCAACATTTTTAATTGCGTAAAAAAATATAATCAATAGCATGAATTATTTCTTTACTACATCGAAACGAATATGCCACGAGACGTAAGTTGTTCAATTTGTTTTAATTCTTAAATAAAAAGTGAGCATGAGAATGATCATCTACGACAATAGTGGAGACAATATCAGATATTCAACTGATAAGAACAGGTACTACACTTTGATCTTAGCCACAGGCTAAGAAGCGATACTCTTTAGAGTTTCTTCGGTGTTTAAGGGGTTACCCCCACTTGCGATTTTGAAAAAATCGATTTTTTTATTGCATTTTTTTGAAGTATAAGTATCTGCGAATATGTTCTGAAAATTTCAAGTCGATCCGAACAAAATTGACTGAGATATGAGCGTTGAAAGAGAAGAATCCGTTGTGTAAACGACCGGCTAATTGAAACTTTAAACGCGTTTTTCTCAAAATGGCATTTCTGAAGTCGGTGACCAAGATTACTCGAACACTAATGAACCGATCTTCTTGAAATTCTGCAGGCTTATTTAATACATAAAATTGTGGTCTTTAATCGTTCGATTTTTTTTTCGAAAAAAATGGCCGTTTTGTAGCCAAAAACGGCCGTTTTTTTCGTTAAAATCGAACCATTAACTTTGACTGTCCGCTATTTTGTGAAAAATGAATATTTTTTAAAATCCTTCGATTAAAGACTAGTTTATACTTATATTTGACTAAATCCGTCCGCATTTTTTTTTTCAGATGATCCACTTCACCGCAATGTTGGTCACCGCAAACCGTGTATATAAAAACATTATTTCATTGACAGCCATTTGCCACTAAACGATGTAATATTTTTCAATAAAAAAATTACTGAAAGTTCTTCAAGATATGTTTTTTAAGATGGTATATTGAGCAATTAAATTTTTTTGTAGTTTTCTTTAAAAAAATTCATGAAAAAGGCCTTTTTTGCGCTTCAAGTGGGGGTAAGGCCTTAAGTAGATTTCCGTTTCGCGCTACGCTTACGAGAAACGAGCGCGCGTGCGGCTTCTAGCGGTTACTCCGAGAACTACGGGTTTCCTCACACCTATAATTTCGGTGGCGCTCGGCCATGATTTGGTTGAATTTTTTCAACAAAATACGCAAGAAACAAATTTTATTTTCGCATAATTTTTTAACCAATTCAGACATTCGCTTAATATTTTTCAATCAAAATAACATGTTAATATTTTAACAAATAATGTACTTGAAAATGAATATCGGATATGGTGAAAACATTAAATAACATATTTACTCAATAGAAATTTTATCTGAATCAAACGAGCGAAATTCAATTTTTCTTGTGTACTCGAATCAACAATATTCATGTCATGAATTAAAACGCTTTTTTTATTCGTTGCAGAAAATGCACTCAAAACTATATAATTTGTTCGCGATAATTTTTTAGGTAGTTTCGATAAAATATTGTTCTCGGCTAACGATATTTCTTTTGAATGAAAAAAAAACTTTATTTTATCATGTTATTAAAGTCAATAGCGTTTTGTTTGGACTAATACATCCGATTATTTACACCAACAATTTCACAATTGAATCAACGAAATTTCATTCAATAACACCAATTATATTGGATCAATGATTTTTTTCTCAGTGTAGAAATAACAGTGCACAGCTAAGTGAAACAACACACTGAGGAAAAAGTTCATAATATTCACAACAAATGCCCATGGTAAAAGAGGGGATATTAAAATCCTTTATAGTTTATTGGCACCTCAGTCATAATATGGTTAAGGGGTATGCATAACCTTGGAATTTCAAAAAAACGATTCTTGGTTTGTTTTATTTTCTTATTGCGTAGAGTCTTAACTTTGATTTGGCTAAAAGATTTTGTAAACCTTCCGAAAATTGACCGTGTTATGATGATTTTAGTAGAGCAGGTCAGAACGTTCCGTTGCGTTACGGCTCTAGCGTTATGCGGTGCATTGCATGGTTTCTAAGGGCATTGATATGACTTTGTCAAACCAGGCTGTTTAATTGTTATACGATGCAAGAGTCACAGATTGGAGGTACGAAAATAATTGTCATTTTATCTCAAGCAAGAAATCCATACACCAAGGCACTTTCTTACAATTAAAGTTTTCAAATAACAATTGGGACGAAAGAGTGCATTTCGTAGATAGAATTTTTAAATAAAAGATGTTTAATTTTTTTACTAGCTCCTTAGTAATGAAGATATAAGCGACGAAAATTAATCGCAACACCTGTCCCTCATCGTTTCGTCCTTTTTACTCATCGTTCCGTCTCTCTCATAAAAATGTTCCATTGCTAATGGAGCTAGCAAAAAAAAAAATAAAAGAGACATTTTTTACTGTCAATTCTAAAAGAAACATCTTTTTATTTCAAACTTTTTCCTACAAAATGCACTTTTTCGTCACAATCGCCAATATAACAATTAAATTGTTTATAACGAAAAAAACCGATTCTAGAACAAAATAAAAGTCCTATTCGTATTGTCCGTGCCCGAAATCATAAAGAACCACCGAAGATATTGAGTAGACCCAAACATTTATACGAAAATTGTGTATGGAAAAAGTGTATTCATTACGTTTTCTGCCCTTGCGTTTATCTCGAAAGTGTACCTTGCAATTTCACTTACGTTATATCTCAAAATCTAATCGTCCTTTTTACTTCAAATTTGGACTGAACATATTTTATAACATATTCAATCGACAGACCGGATTATTTTTTCATGTGTTCCTCCGTTTGTTAATAACAAACGTTTAGAATCGTTATTTTTTGTCGAAAAACGACATTTTTTTCTTATCCGATGTCTTTGTAGCTTCGCCATTGTACTTAAATTATATTTTTCCATTTTTTACTTTAGGTGAATCTGGTTACCGGAATCATGTACGCGACCGAGCCGTGCGGAGGCTACAGTCCTGAGATTAAATGACAATGATTACTTTATTAGTTTGCAATAAAAAAAAAGCGATCACACATCAAGACCATGTACTAACTGTGTGCGAAAGATCGACCTTGTCATCCCAATACCTGAGACGAAAAAAAATATTGAAAATCGATCTTTAACATTAAGGTTATGCATACCTCTCAACACGACTATAAGCGAAAAGTATACCTAAACATGCGATTTGGGTGGGGTGTTTGACTATCTATTATCCCAGAAATGATTATTCACTATTGTAAAAGGCTTGACAATGTCGATATGGTTAATTCAGTGCTATAACAAATACTAATGTCGTATACTGTACTTTAGGTTTTGTTCAGTCAAACTTACAATATTCTTTTCAAGTGTGTACAATTCATATGTTTAACATTAACGTTTTTCGAGTACAATTTTGTTGGAAGAGCTTAAATAGTTACTATACGAAAAAAATTATAGTAAAGTTTATTTATAGCGAGAACGTAAATCACTTGCAGTTCAAGCAACCGCAGCTTGAAAGTTTTAAGAACTACGCATGTCTATGTTTGTTGCATTGCAAAAATAGAATATCGGTTCAACACTTCTTCTTGTAGTTCACCTTTTGTTCTTGTAGGACACACATTACTATGCATTTAGCAGGTCGTATCATATGGCCACAGTAGAATTTTCAAAAAAATGTACCATATAATAGTGAGTTATACCACATTAATGGTATAAATCACTATTATATGGTACTTTTTTTTTGAAAATTCTACTGTGGCCATACCCCTTAAGGGGTTACCCCCTCTTGCGATTTTGAAAAAATCGATTTTTTTTATTGCATTTTTTTTTAAGTATAAGTATCTGAGAATATGTCCTGAAAATTTCAAGTCGATCCGAACAAAATTGACTGAGATATGAGCATTGAAAGAGAAGAATCCGTTGTGTAAACGACCGGCTAATTGAAACTTTAAACACGTTTTTCTCAAAATGGCATTTCTGAAGTCGGTGACCAAGATTACTTGAACACTAGTGAACCGATCTTCTTGAAATTTTGCAGGCTTATTTAATACATAAAAATGTAGTCTTTAATCGTTCGATTTTTGTTCCGAAAAAAATGGCCGTTTTATAGCCAAAAAACGGCCGTTTTTTTCGTTAAAATCGAACCATTAACTTTCACTGTCCGCCATTTTGTGAAAAATGAATATTTTTCAAAATCCTTCGATTAAAGACTAATTTATACTTATATTTGACTAAATCCATCCGCATTTTTTTTTTTTTTAGATGATCCACTTCGCCGCAATGTTGGTCACCGCAAACCGTGTATATAAAAACATTATTTCATTGACGGCCATTTGCCACTAAACAATGTAATATTTTTCAATAAAAAAATTACTGAAAGTTCTTCAAGATGTGTTCTTTAAGATGTTATATTGATCGATTGAAAAAGTTTTGTAGTTTTCTTTTTAAAAATTCATGAAAAAGGCCTTTTTTGCGCTACAAGTGGGGGTAAGGCCTTAATTTTTTCAACTCTGATGTCGAAATATCGATATCATTCGAGTCCAATATCAGTTTTTCAACATCGGATTTTTGGTCCGTTATTCGGGACCGTATCGAGACCAAATCAGCACCAAAGGACAATCGAGAATTTTCCAATTGGCCACCCATTCGTCAAAAACGGCATCCCTTCTGTGAAAGTCCAACGGCGCGGAGAACTTTTTGTTTTCGAGCTGCCGATACGAGGCCGACAGTGCGGCAGGGCCGAAGAGAAGAGGAGGGGCCAAAAGGTGAGATTGATACGAACCGAATGCACATGCAGCGGGAGGGAGGATTGGAGGCAGAGACGAGTCAGAGGGAGGAGAAGTAGCCGCATCGTCAGGTATCAAGTGGAGGGGTTAAAGAGGATTGTCGATCCATTCGTGAGCGATGCTGCACTCGGTGAATGCGAGATAAAACCGTATACTGATGCGCGACGAGAAGTTACCACCTCTGTATCCAGGAACCATCATGAAAGAGGGAGACAGAGTGAAGGAGCAAAGGATGAACCACCAGTTATTGGCCGATTTGTCTTCCCTCGTCCTCTTTCTCTCCTTACCGTGCTCATGCACGATCACTGGACCAATGCCAATCGCTGCACTGGTTCTCCTCTTGAATGCCAGTCTGCAGATAAAACTCGAACTGCTCGTGATCGCACATACACGCATTGAATGAGAAAGATAGAAAGAGAAAAAAGGCATCGCGTACGGCATGGTCGTTGAAGACTGGCGCTGCAAATCCATACACTTTGTCGTATTGTTTGTTGGATCAGCGAAATCAAAGAGAAAGGCAAAACTGACGGTGAAAAAAGTTAGAGGCGTCATCTGTCTATAGGCCCGAAAGAAATTGCCAAATTTCGATTTTTTTCTGGAAAACGGTTGGTGAAAAAAAAATCGCATTCTTTAACACAATCGTACATATTTTGAGAGCCTTTAAAAAACTCGAAAAAATACAGAAAAACAATAGAAACATGGCTGCCGGCTGATGATGAAATTATTTTTCGCGACGATTGGTTGTGGACACTTTCCAGCTTAAACGGTTTATCCGAAATCCAAAAACGAACTATTCAAGTTAACAATAAATACGAGTCGTTGAGGATCGTTGATTTTCAATTTTTTTTGTACAAAATGTCGAAATGAAAGTCGAGCATACAAAATCGATGAAAAAAGTCGCAGTTTTCACGTAACTACAGGCCACCATAACCCCCACGGGGTAGGCGCCGGGAGACAAAATGTTCAGAAATATCCGGGCTTTATTTTTGTCCTCAGCGCCGACGTCGTGAAAGTTCATTTTGGGGGTGAAAAAGTGGGGTGTAATTTTGAAAAATCAGTTTGCATTCGATAACACTTTAGGAAAAATTCATACAATTTTCGTTCAAACGGGAACGTTGTAGCCCTTGAAAAGACGTATCGATTGCGTATTTGATCATCCCTCTTCGAAAATTGTTTATTAAATGACTCAACAACAATCGATTTTTCGGGAATGGTTTAAATGTACGAAATGTAGAGAATAATTTTCTCTATATTTCCGTTTCTATGGACCACCGTTGAATTTTCCTTTTTCCAACCGCTCTGGGGGGTGTAAATTTTAAAATGAAATTCTGGGAAAACTATTGACTGAAAATGAAGAGATACGATTTTGGTGCTGCGGCCAAAAATGTAGCTGAGGGTTAAAGCTACAAATTGTTCCACGGCGGCGAATTTGTGCGGTGAGTAGTTTTCCCAGAATTTCATTTTTCATTTTCAACCCCCGAGAGGGGTTGGAAAAAGCCAAATTCAAGGATGGTCCATAGAAACGAAAATATAGAGAAAATTATTCTCTACATTTCGTACATTTGAACCATAGCCGAAAAATCGTTTGCTTTTGAGTTATTACATAAACAATTTTTTTTAGTATTTCAAAAATATTTTTGGGAATGAAGCTTTTATCCGAGAGTGATGATCAAAGGCTCGATCGACGCGGCTTTCCAAGGGCTACAACGTTACCATTTGAACAAAAAGTGTACAAATTTTTCCTAAAGAGTTATTGAAACAAAAATGATTTTTCAATATTTGACCCCATTTTTTCACCCCCAAAATGAACTTCCACGACTTCGGCGCTGTGAACAAAACTAAAGCCCGGATTTTTCTGGACATTTTGTCTCACCGCGCCGACCTCTTAGGCGTTGTAGTTTGGCATCAACCCACCCCATCCCCCTTCATCCCCCAAAAAACCCCTGCACCCCGATTTTTAGGCAAACTTGCATTCACCACCTACGGCACCTACAGAATCACCGATCAAAAAACTGTCCTTTTTCTAAATTTTTCCGATTGCGGGGTTTTTCAGCGACAGCACGAGTGTACTAATACAAGAAAATCGATGCAGTAGATCGATCCGTCCTTATACGTGGGTATAGGGACAAGAACATCGGGGGGATAGAGACGCTTGATTGCAGCTCTCTTCTCGACGACGGGTCTCTTCAACACATACACACAGTCGCACAGTGAATTATCTCATACGCGCAACGAGGGATCTCTTTCCCTCTCTTTGAACGCCTAATAGCGTGTCTGGGCAAACATACCGAGTACACTCGAGAGGAAAAATATGGCGTTCTCTCTCTCTCTCTCCCTCTCTCTCTCTCTCTCTCTCTCTCTCTCTCTCTCTCTTTTTTTTGCGCTCTCAACGGAAAAGTATGGAAACCTGAAATGAACGTTCTTGCCTCGATAATTAGGAAGGGTAGCTTGCATCATGTCTGTTTGTATTTTTCCTCCTGCTTTTTTTATTCTCGTCTTTTTCCAAAGGCGGTTTTTACGTTCGTTAAGAGTGGGTTTAGGTAACCACGGGGGAAAAAAATCGTTTCAATATTTTTCATCCCCGGTAGGAGGAGGATTACTGACGGGCGTATGTAACCTGCGCAAAGATAAACGCTGGAACGAGAGAATCTGTCAGAGATCCCCCGCGAATAGAGATGAACCGCCATGGATGCTAATTGTTTCGGGATTGAAGCAATTCATATTTTTTTTTTATTCGAACGTCTTGGTAAAGTTTTTATTGACGAGAATACGATGGTATCAATATCGTATCGAACAACTTAGAATTATTGGTGATCACTTTGGCCAAGGAATAACGAATTTACGGAATTTCCGGAAATTTGGTTCATATGGAATTTAATCACACGGATTTGATGAATGAATTCAGGTTTTAATCGATATATCTCTCTAAAGCGGGACACCACCGTGACGAGTAAAGAAAATCAATTTTTTTCTTGCATTTTCTCAAAGTATAGATTTCCGAGAATATGTGAAAATATTGCATGTTGAAATATTGAAAATTGACGTAGTTATAGGCGATGTAGTGAGAGCAGGTAGTGTAACGTGGCCGGAATTATAACTTTGGCTACAATTGTCCGATTTATACAAATTCCCTAATTGCAGTGGTAGCTGACGCTGCACGTAGCCATTTTTTGTTTTGAATTTCGTATTTTTTAGGCCTCCGAATATAATTAAAAAATCGCCAAAACTACACTTTTTTTTAACACTCATAACTTTGTAATTTTTTTTTAAACGGCTATTTACCTTGAGTACTACTTTTGTATGCATTATTAACCCTTCCTTGACACACTTATATTTAGCCACGACTTTGACACACTGGGTCAATCTGACCCGGATAGTACTTAATCCACCGGCCCTTAACAACCCTTCGGTCGGTTTTTACTGGAAAAATCCGGGATACACTTCAAACATTTCTCAATATTTCTCCATAATTAAAATTCGGAAAAGATATTATTGAATTGTTGTAAAAAAAACATTGAAAACTTTCAATTTTAGGCAAGGTAGCATTTTATTTCAAATTCATCTGAGTCCAAATGACCCAGTGTGTCAAGGAAGGGAAGTGTCTTGTTTAGTTCATTTTTCAGACCAACCATTGTCAAGTTATCGATCCGGCTGTTAGACTACATTTTTTATACAGAGGCTCTATTATAACGCAATAAAGTTAATATTTAATTTTTTTAAATAGAAATTTACACGAACATTAAATGTATAATTCATAACAGACCTCTTTTCTGAATCCTAAACAAATAATCTAGTAGACGAAGAAAAAAAGGTCAAAGATCCTTTTTCAACTCGTCACAGTGATATCCTTTTATAATATTCGGCGCCCGATATTCTTTTCTCGCCAATCCTTAGAAATTCATCCTGAGAAATATAATCTAGGAAAATTGCCTGGAATAAATTATACCCGAGTAAAATTGAAGCAATAAAAATTCACTTATTGAATAATGAAATGACATATCCTGCACTTATCGAAAATATCATTCTCCAAAGGTCTTAAGACCACATATTTATCCCTGAGCATTTCGTAATGAAATATTTGAGGTTTTACAGAATTGATTAAAAATAAATATTTTTATTTAAATATTTATTTAAATATTCTTTAAGTCAAGTAATCGTAGGAAAATTTAATAGTAATAATAACAACAAGCACACAAACAAGTACCTAATGATGAGTCGTAAGGCTCAGACAAGGAGACATTAAATTTCCATTCCATCTCCAATCGTATCTATTATTTCTCACCGACAATAAATCAAATCATTTCAAGAAATTGACTAACATTCTACTCTGTCATTGATAAAAAAATCTAAGATTTAATAAAACTAACCCTCCAGATAAGTGACACACGTTTTTATTCGATTGAAAATGACCAATGTTTAAAATACCAAAAAGGCGAATTTCCCACCATCAATTTTCGATATTTAATTAACCATTGCCAATATTTTTTCCAAAGTAACTCACGAACCCTTTCGTCCTCAAACTGGCCTGAAAATTGTATCAAATTAAATATCGAATTGAAATGTTTTAATTTTATTTCTCCGAGTGCTACACAACGTTCGTAAATGGTCAAAGGTGATAAGCCCACAGAAGAAAAAAAAACCGATTCAAGCATCCGTTATATCACGCAAATCCGAGCGTTAATCCATTTGTTCGTGTCAAACTGTACCGTGGTATGTGAAATTTTCGGATGTTCTTTTGATGTTCTCCAGTGTATTAGTACGTGTGTCGCCATTAGAAGATCTATGGCTCGGTGTATGAGATTGCGGGCAATAAGTATTTTGCGAATGCGATATACACGCTCGTATAGCCGTCGAGTCGAAGCTGCGCATAGCGTGAAAT
The DNA here is from genome assembly GCA_964007375.1 of Ophion obscuratus. Classification (NCBI taxonomy): domain Eukaryota; kingdom Metazoa; phylum Arthropoda; class Insecta; order Hymenoptera; family Ichneumonidae; genus Ophion; species Ophion obscuratus. Next base: position 22,077,700 of record OZ023320.1, on the reverse strand, counting down.
TCAAGAAAAAAGGGAGGGGGGATGATCGAGTGAAAGATACGAAAAGTCTTTAATCTCCGGGTCTATAAACCGTCGGCGTGATTCTCCAGAAGCGAACACACGTCATTGCCGGTGGTGCGGGTGCGCAAAAGAGAGAGAGAGAGAGAGAGAGAGAGAGAGAGAGAGAGAGAGAGTTCGGCAGCGGAGGAATCGCCGTACGCTGCATTTCGAAGGCACATCGAAGCCGGTAAGAGAAATCGGCTTATATACCGTGCGGAAAAAAATATACTGATATTTATGAGGGTCGCGACATCGGGGCTAATCTTCGGGAGATAATAATTTATCGAGCAATCCGCTCGCGGTTCTTTCTCGCCCGCACCTCCTATACACTCGAAACCTCACCCGGGAGGACGAACGCGCGGCTGAGTATTTTGACTGAGCTCTGCACACCCAAACCGCGCACCCGAATACTGCTTTTCCTCCTGGCTCACCTTCGTCTCTTTTTCCTCTCTCCCTCGTCTCACCAGCCCGTTATTCATTCGAATCCAAAGATTATTGCTCCCGAAGAGCCACTCATTTTTTCCCCCTTCGTTGAATTGACGAGCTCTAGGGGAAATCGATTTGCGTGGGAAATTAATGGCGGGCGATCGAATTTTCGATATTCCTATCAGGATCCTTTTTACACTTCCTTTGACAACCTCGTTCGTCGTTATTGATCTTTAACCATATGGCAAATTGTAATTTGAGAAGGAAAATGGAAAAATGCGAGAGAGAGAGAGAGGCAATAGAAATATACACAGCATATAGTGTAATAATATAATAAAGTGCAATATGAACAAATTGAATAACAATCAAATAAAACGTAATAGATGAGGGTACAAGCGAGGGATGTTTTTTTACAAAATAGTAATAATAATTTAGGCTAAATAACTAATAAGTAATAATGGAGGAAAACGAGGGAAGGAGGGGGAGAGGGAGAGAGAGGGAGAGAGAGAGAGGGGGGAGAGAGAGAGAAGGAGAGAGAGAGAGTAAAGAGGATGACTCTGGCTGCTTCACTCATCCTGATTCATCTTTTTCCCTTGGGCATCGCGTCTCCTCGCGAAGAATCCCGGAGGGACAGGTTTGGCGGTTTCCACGATCAAAATATTTTGGCGACTTTGCATACGTTTATCGTGTAGCTTTGCTTCTACATACATACATACATGCATACATACATACATACATAGATACATACATACACATATATATATATATATATATATATATATATATATGTATATATATATATATATATATATATATATATATATATATATATATATATTTATAAATGTATATATATATATTTACATACACACGTGTGCAACTATAAAGCTCTTGCTCTCTGCATTCTCATCTTTCTCGCCCTGGTTTATACGGGGGTGAAATGTAACGAGAACTCTCCTCGCGTAAAGTTCCCCATGAGAACGAGTATACGCATCGTACACAGACCTCTCTCTCTCTCTCTCTCTCTCTCTCTCTCTCTCTCTCTATCTCGCTCTCTCTGTCTAGGTCTCTCTCTTGCCACGATGAGAATAACGTGAAATACACATTGCACATTGAGGAATACACTCGGGACGGACGGTACAAGAGAGAAAGAACGAGAGAACAGTGGCAAAGACGCGGGGTGTGTACTGGATCGAGAAACGCGGACCGAATAATAATGCGATCCGAACATCCCGGTGATACATCGGTCGACGTCTTTCCGCCAGTTATTTACGACGTTTCCTTAATCCAAAGCTCGAAGCGCCGATGCAGCCTCTCGCTTTCTCCCTCTCTCTCTCTCTCTCTCTCTCTCTCTCTCTCTCTCTCTCTCTCTCTCTCTTTCTCTCTCTCTCTGCATTACGGTCACCGGCGAAGAACTATCGCAAATCCGCCATATATACGAAATTACTTCCGACGCAGGCTTGATTGAATGTAAATACGATAAATGAGAACGAATCGAGCATCTTTGAAAAAATAAGTCCATCATTTGTACCCATGTCTCGAATAAATCTTCGAATGAAACATAAAATTTTTGCGGATTATTTTATTCGATGGATCATTAAAAAAGAAAATACTGAATATCATTAAGAAAAATAAATATTGAAAAAAATACTGAGTGTCATTAGAAAAAATTAATACTGCAAAAAAAATATCGAATGACATTAAAAAAAATAATACTGTAAAAAGTGAACACTGCGAGTGATATTGAAAAATTTAATATTGTGAAAATGAATACTGAATGTCATTAAAAAAATTATTTCTGTGAAAAAAATACTGAATGGCATTGAAAAATAATGCTGTAAAAATAAACACTCAATGTTTTTTTGAATTAAGTATCTTAATGAAAATCCGCAAATACATTTTTTTTTACCAATATTAGTAATTATGTTTTATACGGAAAATTACCTTCTGTGGATTAAAGTCACTCTGGCTTGCGAAAAGAATTAATATTGAAATCCCAGGTGGATTTGGTAATAAAGAAACATCTGCATCCCGTAGAATAACCATTGAAAAATTGAAATCGGCCGAAAAGACGCAAACCTTGTATTTCGTTCCCGAATAAAACAGCATCGGAAAAAATTACCGTAATTTTCGTTTACGAGGACGCGCCGTTTTCTCCACATTTCTCTGCTTTATTAGGATCACGGTTGAGATATTTTTTGCAAATTTATCACAGATGCACTGCCCCGGCGTTTTCTTCTTTAGCGTTCAAAAACGTGCCCCAGCCGGGTGCAACGCTCGACTCGCCAGTATTTCGCCCTGGTGTACACTGTTTTTCATATTTCCCGTCACTATTCTCGCGAGACCAGACACCCTAGACGAATTGAAGGCACGTCCGTGCTACACTTTCTTCCGAGTACTACTCGTGGGCTCTCGATTCTCAGCTCGAGCTTGTACTCTCATCCAGTGAAAAAAAATGAAAATTCAACATAAAAAAATAGTTTATCGTATTCCAATTAATCCTGCATTCTCTATTCTTCATATTTTCCTCTCGCAGCTTCTCTCATTTTCTTCGACCTTTTAGATCCTTGGGAATTAATTTTTTTCGCATACTAATGGCCCGTCAGCTTAGTGGCAATTTTTTCCCTCTCTCCCTCAATTCAAGCCTTCGTATCGAGGCATTGCATATATATACAGGGTGTCCCGTTACGAATAGATAATCCTGCAACTGTCGATAGGTCAGATCTGCCGTCACATGGAAGAAGGCAGCATCTACAAAAAAAGCATACAGAACGATGGGGAATTTTGTACTTATTCCAACGGTACCAAAAACGCATATTCGATTTTTTTCGTAGATGCCGCCTTCTTCCATATGACGGCAAAAATGATGTCCCACCATATCCTCCAATTTCAGTTCATTTAAAGTCCCACGGTTTTCGAGATTTTGGGCTTTGTGTTATTTTTTGAAAATAGTCATCTGCTTTTGGTTTTTCGCCTACCATTTCTACAAATGATAGGAATCGACAAAAACTAAGCAACTTTTCAAAGTAATTGGCACGATATGCATAGTACATTTTTGTATACCGCAGGCTATCAAAGTCAGATGTTCGAATTGGTTTGTATGAAAATTCTGCATAAAATCTTTTTTCACAACGTGTTCTTAACATTTAAGGTTAAAAAGAAGACTTTTCTAGATAAAACAAATAACCAAGAGCATTTTTTCTCAACGGGGTAAAAAAGTTATAATTTGTAGAAATGGCATGCGAAAAACCAAAAGCAGATGATTTTTATCTCGAAAACCGTGGGACTTTCACTAAACTGAAATTCCAGCATATAGTAGGACACGATTTGACCTATTACTGTTACAGGATTATCCATTCCTAACAGGACACCCCGTATATATATATGAGATATTCCACGTGAATCCGGTGGACTTTTTTCCTGACCCCCGCCAATGCTATTCTTTTTTCATATCTGATTCCATTGACTCTAAAAGACACCTTGATTTTTTTTACATTTTTCGAAACAACCCTTCGTCAAAAAAAGTATGATTTTTTCTGTGCTTTTTGAGCGATTAACGTTAAAAGAATCGGAAAAATTCATGAATTTGTTTGACCATTTTTGAATAACGGAACGGTTATTCAAAAATGGTCAAAAAATCATTGTGGGTATCAAAATATTTAAGTATCCGCCCGAAGTAAGCGGTTCTTGAATTTTTCGGGTTTTTTAAACGTTAATCGCTCAGAGAGCACTGAAAAAATCATACTTCCACTGTGGATGATAGCTTGAACATTTTTACATATAATCACGCATTTTTGGGAATTTTGTCAGCTTTTTAAATCGGGGCGTTTTTTTTTGAAGAATTTTTTTTTACTAAGGGTTGTATCGCAAAATTAAAAAAAAATCAGGGTGTCTTTTAGAGTCAATGGAATCAGATAAAAATAAATAAATCGAATTGGCGGGGGTCAGGGAAAAAGCCCACCGGATTCACGTGGAATATATATATATATATATATATGTGTGTGTACGTAAGTCTCGAAGCCTCGCGTGTCTCAGCAGATAGCGGTGTCGTTTGTAAAATATAAAATTCGTAATGCATCGCCGCAAAAGTGGAATACCGAGAGACGAGGGGTTGGTTGAGAGGAGGGCAGGCTAGAGTGCAACGGAGGATGGATGCGAGTGGGGTGTAAAAGCGAAGGGGTGCATGAGAAGAGAGAGAAGCGCAACCAAGAGTTCTCAGGTACGAGAGAAGGCTGAGAGGAAGAGGAGCGAGAATGAGAGGAAAAAGGGAAATAAGTCAGAAGGGGGCAGAACCGTGTACGTTTATGTGTCTCATTTATCAGCACAGATATTATATTATGGCTGTGAGAGCGTGGCCAAGGCACACTCGTGTTCCTTACCGTCGCGGCTAGGAGTTTTACATACGCTACGAACCATTTGTACCACATACCGCGAATGCAATATAATATAAGAACGTAATAATGCGAGAATAGCTTCGCCTACAGGCTCATTCACAAAAAACGGATGCTCATCGCCCTGCGGAAAAATTCGGCCAGACTGTGTCTCGCTGTGCGAATTACGGGGTTAGGCCACTCTAGAGGCCGAAAAAATAGCCTTTCGAGGATTTTTTTTTTTCAGAAAAAATACCAAATAAATCGACATTACAAAAATCATACACATTTATCATACACATCAGTGACTGTATACAATAATATTTTTAAAGCGTTACCCCCACTTGTAGCGCAAAAAAAGGCCTTTTTTATGAATTTTTTTAAAGAAAACTACGGAACTTTTTTAATCGATCAATATACCGTCTTAAAGAACACATCTTGAAGAACTTTCAGTATTTTTTTAATTGAAAAATATTACATTGTTTAGTGGCAAATGGCCGTCAATGAAATAATGTTTTTATATACACGGTTTGCGGTGACCAACATTGCGGCGAAGTGGATCGTCTGAAAAAAAAATGCGGATGGATTTAGTCAAATATAAGTATAAACTAGTCTTTAATCGAAGGATTTTTAAAAGTATTCATTTTTACAAAATGGCGGACAGTCAACGTTAATGGTTCGATTTTAACGAAAAAAAACGGCCGTTTTTTGGCTATAAAACGGCCATTTTTTTTTTTTCGAAAAAAAAAATCGAACGATTAAAGACTACATTTTTATGTATTAAATAAGCCGGAAAAATTTCAAGAAGATCGGTTCATTAGTGTTCGAGTAATCTTGGTCACCGACTTCAGAAATGCCATTTTGAGAAAAACGCGTTTAAGGCAGGATTCTACTTTGAAACCATGAAAAAAACGCTATTTTCGTGAATTTTTTCTGAGAATACTATTAAAGATATCGATATGGGGTTTAAACTGTTTAATAAATACACTCTTTAAGTACATAAAAAAAAAATTTTAATGAATTTTATTCATTTTTTGTACACGTAAAATATGTTTAAAGCCAACGCCTCGAAAAGCAGGTACCGTTGCCGTGGTCGTGAAATCTTCCCGACGGATGGTCTGAAACCAAAAAATCAAATAGTTTCATGTTCAGTATGTCTTCAGGAACCGACCTAACTAGAATATTTTATATACGTGCAAAATTAACAAAATGGCGGCTAAAATACGAAAAAAAATGCGTTTTTTGGGTCTTTTTTGCAATAAAATAATAGTTCTAATCAAAATTTTAATTGTGTTTCAGTACTTTTTGTGTTATCACGACCACGGTACTTGAAAATGTCGTTTCGAGAAAAACGCGTTTAAAGTTTTGGTGAGTCCGGGTCGCGCGCCGGGCGGGTCACAATAGCGCGCTCAGGTAGGTGCGTTCGAAAGGCGAAAAAGGATAGTTAGACTGCTTGGAACTTTATAAAATTTTGACCGAACATTCTTGAACATATTTACTTCCGAAAAATGTAAAAAAAAAAAAAAATTTTTTTTCAAAGTTTCAAAGTAGAATCCTGCCTTAAAGTTTCAATTTCCGGTCGTTTACACAACGGATTCTTCTCTTTCAACGCTCATATCTCAGTCAATTTGTTCAGACCGACTTGAAATTTTCAGGACATATTCTCAGATACTTATACTTCAAAAAAAACAATAAAGAAATCGATTTTTTCAAAATCGCAAGTGGGGGTAACCCCTTAAAGCGATTAATTTCAAAATGCCGGCTGTGCACCATTTATCTCAAGACTGCATTTTTTAAGTTGGCCGGAAACATAACTCGGACAATTTTCAACCGATTCACTTGAAATGTTGAATATATCTTGAGAAATACACTGTTTATGGAAGTACGTAGGATGTTTTTTTATATTCCATAGTTCATTTGTTATTAACCATTATCTGACGATTTTATAGGCAAATTTTTGGAAAGGGAAAAATTAGAAGAGAATTCATCGATTTTCGATACCAACTACTGCGTAAATTATTCGTAACGTTTCAAGGTTTATTCCGGAAGAAAAACGAAAAAAAAATCCCATAGTGGCCAGAAGCCTCCAAGAAATGGTTGACTCTCCAGTGTTAGTATGTCACAGCTAGGATAGGGAAATATAGCCTCTCTTGACACAGGTTTTCCTCAATTTCCCTGTGCCCTCGTGCAACTGCGATGCCGTGGCCCATCACCATGGTCGATAACGTAAAAGCTCGCAACGACATACGAACGAACATTGGCAATACACCACAAATAAAAAATAACTCAAAATATCTGAATTATCGGAGTCGAATAAGCAACGAACCGATTTTTATGACGACATTGAAGGCAGAAGCCAATTGTCCCCGTATCATCGACCCTGAGAACATCCACGGGCCTCGCTTTTCGCGAAGAGTATTCGAACGAGGAATAAAAACGAAATGGCCATGGGAGGGAGGACACGCGTCGAGGCTTCGCAGCACGAGGACGAAGAGGTCACTGGGAAAGAGGGAAAATGAGGGCTGGTTTTAGGCGGCAAGGTATATATAAGCTTTGCTCGCCCATTTCGTATTGTCCCCGCGCGGGCTCTCGGCTTCTCCCGATTGTCCTGTCGCTCCTTCTCATCTCTCTCTCTCTCTCTCTCTCTCTCTCTCTCTCTCTCTCTCTTCTTACTACCATTGTACAGTGCTGTCTCTGCGTGGGTCCGGAAAAGCCTCTCAATAAAACGTACGGGAGTGGACGTTTGATAGCGAAAAGCGAGATGGAGAGTCAAAAGAGAGGAGGAGGAGGAGGAGGAGGAGGAGGAGGAGAGAGAGAGAGAGAGAGAGAGAGAGAGAGAGAGAGCAAAGTCAACCCACGCAATGTTCCTCCATCTTTTCCTCCGGGGTATATTTTCTCGAGGCGAACGTATCCATAGCTTTTTCTCCCCACTCGTCCCTTTCCTCCCCTCAGCCGTCCTTTTCCCATATCCTCGAGGAAAAACGAGACCGTCGGTATTTATGTGTACGTGGAACCGTCTCATCGGCCAGAGCACACCACACACGCGAAAGGGTCCATCCGAAGGACAATATCCAGCGTTGGTCGCGGTTGTACTCGCAGAGCGGACATAACCGGACAAAGATGAAAAGGGCACGAGAGCAGAGCGAAAGAAACGAGCGTGGTCGCGGACTGAAAGAAAAACGGACGCAGTCCCAGCGCCCTCGTCAAACGTTAATGCATTTACAACCCGCGAGGATCGCGCCCCACCCTCTCGACAGAACAGACGCAAAGCCCCATCAATAGTAGATGCGCCATTTTCCGCGTGTCGAAAAGATGCCACGAGGAAGACTTTCGAAGGTTCCTGTCACCTGGAAAAATCGAAGTAAAGAATTTATCCGTAAGAAGTTCACATTGATCGACACTATATTCATCGCTTTTGGAAAAATGGAGGCTGGATGGAGTGTTTCATGGGGTGGATTCTTGAAGGGAGGAAAGTTCGGAATCAATTGCCTCATCCAATGCTTCGTTGATCCAGGGAATTCTATTTTTGCAATCTAATTTATTGATTGGTCGCTTGCAACTTTGCAACCGGACATTGGGAGCTTCGGGAAATAATTTCCAGGGTGCTGAATCCATCACTCTCGTGGATTCAGCACCCTAAGGGATTCGGAAATTCCATCGATGCTGAATTCGGAAAAGATTTCCAGGTTATCCAGGTCGATCAATCGATCCGAAAAATTCGATGCTAAAAAAGCGAGACCTGAAAATTGTGGATCCTAAAAGACGTGAGTCCTGAAAAATGCGAATCCTGAAACACGAGATTCCTGAAAATGCAAGTCCTTAGAAATGGGAGTTATGAAAAATGCAAATCCTGATAGACGTGAGTTCTGAAATATCCGAGTCCCTAAAGACGTGAGAACTAAAACATACCAGGCCTGAAAGCCATGATTTTTCCAAAATTCCAGCCCTCTTTATCACCAAGGCAACCGGAGCATCGAACCCAAAGGTATCATTGCAAGCTCCAAACCAACCTGCATGAAAGTTCGTTCTCTTTCCGGGGCGTAAAGAAATACAGTACTACCTCTCTAAGAGAGCCCTCGCTAAGAGAGAATTTCCCCGCCGTTCCGCTTGAACGCATTTTATGGCTTCCCCCACCTAGCTCGAGCTGTCCAGTGTACCCGAGGCCTCTCGAGTTTGTCGCGGACAACTCGATAAGAGATCGCGAGCGATTTCAGAAAATCGCACGTCGCACGATTGTCAAATGGATAATATTCCTTTGTATAATAATATATACGTTTAAGCCGTAAAGTCGGAGAAAAAACATGCACCATAATTAAATTTCAAGTAGTAATTTAATGCAAGTAAAATATATTTTAATATACATTAACACAGCATAGAATATTATTGATATTGATAAAAATTATCGAGGCTACATTATACTAGAGATATGTTTATGAGTAGTAGTAATAAATGCAAATATCGTACAGCATATCTAAAAATGAAATATTTATACATATATATACATTGTATATTTCAACTTGAAGTATATACACAAGATAAATTGTTAGTTACATTTTTTTTGTACACTATATATTTTCGAGTTTCGATAACGAATATACTACGTATATTTTTGCGAACAATAAGGCAATTCAACAATTATTGAAAGTCTTACAAATGTTTCCTTCATATGTGTTATAATATTGCAACAACAAAATATACCAAACAGCAGAATAAAAAAAACGTGAAGAAAAAGAAAGATTTACATATCAATATTCAATGAGATATACTTACGCATGAAACGACGAAACGCCAGTACACTTTCCGCAACTCGTTTACAGTTTTCTCAATACTTTCGTTCGCGCTCTCTTATCGAGTTCGAGTGGAGAAACACATACACGCTACCACATGCGCGATTTTCGAGCGCGCTAACCTAGCGGTGGGGGAAGGCTTCGGCGACGAATTTCTCGAGAATTTCTTCCCCTCACCGCCCTAGACCGCTCTCTTAGAGAGGTAGTACTGTATGCATCCACGCTCGAACAGCACGCTCGGAAATAAGAAAATGTCAAGCCCCTGGCGAAAAAGCGTACGAGGTGAATATTGTTGCGGGTTAAAAGGCGAAAAAGCGTATGAGGTGAATATCGTTCCGGGTTATCCTATTCTATATCAGACACGATAAGGCGTATGTATCTACTGCGAAGCTGGATCATACCGTCGGACTCTCTCGCGCTCGCGATTTTCCTGTACTCTGTACTCACCGCGTCTCACCGAGTGTTATATACATGCGAATATCATATATACATACATATGTGTGTGTGTGTGTGTGTGTGTGTGTGTGTGTGTGTGTGTGTGTGTGTGTGTGTGTGTGAGTGAGTGTGTGTGTGTGTGTGTGTGTGTGTGTGTGTGTGTGTGTGTGTGTGTGTGTGTGTGGGTGTGGGTGTGTGTGTATGTGTAGGCGTGTGTGTGTGTGGGTGTGTGTGTGTGTGCGTGTGCGTGTAGGTGTGTGTGTGTGTGCGTGTGTGCGTGCGCGCGCGCGCGCGCGCGTGTGTGTGTGTGTGTGTGTGTGTGTGTGTGTGTGTGTGTGTGTGTGCGTGCGTGCGTGTGTGCGTGCGTGCGTGCGTGCGTGCATGCGTGCGTGCGTGCGTGCGTGCGTGCGTGTACGTGTCTGTGTGTGTGTGTGTGCGTGTGTGTGTGTGTGTGTGTGCGTGTGTGTGTGCGTGTGTGTGTGTGTGTGTGTGCGTGTGTGTGCGTGTGTGTATGGGTGGGTGTGTGTGTTTGTATGTCTGTATGTATATACATATAAGTAGAAGAAAGATGGCTCGGGTCGTCCGTCCCCAGCGGCTAACCCCCTGATATATCGTTTACGTGTCTCGGCGTGCATACGTCGTTTGGGACACATGCCGCCCACCTCATTCCATCCTTGCGTTCTCCACCACCTTAACCACCCTCTCATACCTGTGTGTATATATATATATATATATATATATGTAGTCATTTTGGATCGGCTATATTGACATAATGTTGACTACCAGCACATCTGGATGTTTTGAAACCGTCCCTGAAATGACCTTCACGTAAGTATTTGATTTAAGTGAGCTCAAATCGCCAAAGGTGATTTTAGAAACATTGGGGTGGACGCAATGTTGCCCGTGCAGAAATTTCTTGGGGTGATCCCAGATCTTACCACACTCCTATAGGGATTTGATAGGGACACTGCACATAGGAAGTATACATTGGAATCCAAGTGCATTCCGCGCTTTTTCCCCATCGACGTCGTTTCAGAATATTTGTTCGACATTTCCAACTCGAATTTGTTGACTCTTCGAAAAGAAATATCCTTTCGTGATTCCGTACGCAAATTTGTTGGGGAGTACCAAGATGCAGGCACAGCTCTATAGGGATTGTTTCAGGGGAACCGCACATAGGGGATTCAGGGGATCTCGTCCTTATCGGGATCCAATTGGATTTTGCACTATTCCTCGATGAACGCCGTTTGAGAATTCTGCCCGCTTTCGAATAAAAAATATGTGAAAAGTCACGAGAAAAAACTCGGCGTGTTGAAACATAACCTGCACTCTTTGTGAGAGTGTATGTATGTGGTAATATTATGTCAAAGTGCAGGTAAAATAAATGACATCGATTTATAGGATGTACTTTTTTGAACGGTTTTTGCTCATTTCAGAAAAGACTTACACTTTTTACGATCCACTTATTTTGTATATCTAAAGGGTGTCCTGACGTTTTTATTTATTAATAAAACGTATTATTTATTTGAAAAGTACGAATATTTTTATTTCAATAGCAGGTACAAACATGGAGGTTTTTTGTGGAACACAATATCCGATAAATGGCATAAACGGCACGAACGTGGAAGACATATTCTTTCGACGAGATAGCGCAATTTGCCACACTGCGGACGAAACAATGCAGTTATTGCAGACGAAGTTTCATGTCCGGGTTATTTCGCGCCGCGCCGATGTGAATTGGCCACCCAGATTGTGCGACTTGACGAAATTGGACTTTTTTCTTTGGGATTTTCTGAAAGGAAGAGTGTATGCCAATGATCCACAGACCATTCCCGAGCTTGAGGAAGCAATTGGCCCATTAAGGGGTTACGTTTGTTTGAAAATGTCAAAAAATCCATTTTTTATTTTATTATCTAATAGTAAAATATGTTTAGAATATTCTCCCAAAGATTTAAGGCAGTCGGGGTAAAAGTCTAGGAGAGAGAGCCTTTGGGAATTCCCCCGGTTGGAAAAGACTGGCCGGGAGCGACGCAGGTAATCGCATTTTTCTCAAAACACTATTTTTGAAGTCGATGGATACGACTTCCCAAAAATGAATGCACCGATCTTATTGAAATTTTGCACACTTCTTCAAAATAGCATTGACTAGTGATCGAAATAAGGTTTTTTTTCGACTGCAACTAATTTTACAGGACTACACGTAGTACCAATTGTACCAAAAATTGAACGATTTTGCATAAAACTCTGCCCAAAATTCATTTTTTTTTAATCCTTCGTTCAATCACGAGCTATACTTACCTACTAACAGAAAAAATTTGTTTTTTTTTAAATTTCAGACAAAGCTATCATGAGTGTTATCCTGACCACCGCGAGAACACTTTTTTTAAGGGTTCTCCGGAAACCAGGTCCCACCGTCTGAATTTCCCGAATTTTCGGGTCACATTTTTTAAAAATATTGCGAAAATGTTGCTCTTTTGTGCGCTTAACATTTTATATAAATAACTTTGAATAAAATGATTTAATTAATAAAATTAATAAAATAAAATAAATAAAATGATTACCTTATATTAAAATAAAAATATGCGTACTTTTCAAATAAATAATACGCTTTATTAATAAATTAAAATATCAGGTCATTTCGAGACAACCTAAAGATATAGTGTTTAGAAAATTCAACGTCCCGAGTGCGATGCGATTCATCAAGAATCGTGTCGGATTCTATTTGATACTGTGAAAATCCTTTAGGATTCAAATCACATTTGTACATTGGATTCCAATGGGAAATGCCGATTAAAATCCAATGTACGGACGTGCCGTTTTAGTATAGGGATCCAATGCGATGATCATTGGATCCCCATCAGGAAGTAGAGACAAGTATGGGAATCCAACTGGATCCCTACGATGATTTCTGCAGGGTGGAACCCCTTATCTATGCATAAATGTATGCTTTCATATACATAGATGCGTAGATCCTTCACTCCCGTTTCTTGCGAGGACTTATCTATATCGATAGACCTAAGCCAGTACTTTCACCTACCCCTTTGACCACTGAGAAAAAAAACCAATTGAATCAAAAAAATATATTGATTGATTCAAAATAAATGTCTGATCGTGGAGTGCCACCGATAAATGAGATTGTTACAATACTATAAAATATTGAAAAATGTGATTGATTCAAATAACATATTATTTTATTTGAAAATCTCTTCTGTTCTCTGAATATCTACATTATCCTTCAAATAAAATGATATTCTATTGAAATCATTCTATATACAATCCGTAGATGTATGGATAAGATAATTAAGCGGTTGCTACAACATTTTTTATTTCGTAGAAAATTATAATCAATAGAATGGATTATTTATTTACTACCTCGAAACGACTATGTCATGAGACGTAAGTTTTTCAATTTGTTTTAAATCTTAAATAAAAAGTGAGCATTAGAATGATCATTTAAGATAATAGTGGAGAGAATATCAGATATCCAATGGAATATCCACGGAGAGAATATCAGATATCCGATGGAATATACATGGGGAGAATATCAGATATTCAACTGATAAGAACAGATACTACACTTTGATCTTACCCACAGGCCAAGAAGCGATACTCTTTAGAGTTTCTCCGGCGTTTAAGTAGATTTTCGGTTCGCGCTTCGCTTGCGGGAAACGAGCGCGCGTGCGGCTTCTAGCGGTTACTCCGAGAACTACGGGTTTCCTCACACCTATAATTTCGGTGGCGCTCGGCCATGATTCGGTTGAATTTCTTCAATCAAATGCGCAAGAAACAATTTTTATTTTCCCAGAAATTTTTCAATCAATTCAAACATATGCTTAATGTTTTTCAATCAAAATAAAATATTAATATTTTAACGAATAATGTACTGGAAAATCAATATCGGATATGGTGAAAAAATCAAATAACATATTTACTCAATAGAAATTTTGTCTGAATCAAACGAGCGAAATTCAATTTTTCTTATGTACTCGAGTCAACAATATTCATGTTATGAATTGAAACGCTTTTGTTCGTTGCAGAAAATGCATTCAAAAATGCATTCAAAAAATTTCAATAATATATTGTTCTCAGCTAACAATATATCTTTTGAATGAAAAAAAAAGTTTTAATTTCATCATGTTATGAAAGTAAATAGTGTTTTGTTTGGACTAATAAATCCGATTATTTACACCACCAATTTTACAATTGAATCAACGAAATTTCATTCGCCAATACCAATGATATTGGATCAATGATGTTTTTTTCTCAGTGTAGAGTCATCATCCTTTAATGCTGGAAGACCTGTCTTCGGAAATCCGAGCTATTAGATGCTCGTTGGTCCAGTGGTATTTTTCTCGCTCTTTCAATGATGGGATCGATTTTTTGTATGTTCGAGAAATAGCAGAATGTGGGCTTCGATTGCGCATAAGGACGCATTGATGCAGTACAGGTCGTGAGGTTGTTGGGCACTTTGAGAATTGTAGATATCGGTAAGATTCTTTCTCTCTCTCTCTCTTCTTCTTCTTCTTCTTCTCTGCTTCTCTCTCTCCCCGTGTATGAAGTGCTCTTTGCTCGCAGTCTCTCGACGCAGGGCTTAGCCATAATCTGAAATATATTGGTGCCCGGTGTTTGTCCACATCTCGTTGACCGGCATTATAAATCGGCGAAGCGTAGGCATTCGTTCGAGAACATTAGTCAAAGAGTCGAGGTAACATCGTACGGCCGATAATGCGTCTGATATCGCGCGCGCCCTCGCGCGCTCTCCGAACGATCCTTTCTCTCTCTTTGCCCCTCCCGCATCGTGTACGTATTCCCGAGGTCCTTCGGGGATATATACCCGCGTATTCCCACATAGCAGAACACGAGAATCCGTACAGTCGCGATCGCCGCTGAGAGACCGGCGCCTCCTCGCCGATCCAAGAATAATCGAGGATCATGGCCGACGCTTGGTGAGAAGTACGAGCGAATTCAACGGGTCTGCATTAACATGGGACCCAAAAGACAGGTTGATGTTCAATATTTTTTTCTGACGGCAGTATTGGCACGACGAGGTCGGGATTTTACACGCAGTCAATACGTAGTCTTGCCAAGTTTGACTTTTTTTTTAATTGTAAAATATTGATAAACAATGGAGTTATTATTATTTGAACAAAGTCACGCCGTTGCTGCATGGGCAACCGGTGAAGGTGGTTCTGCTAACTAGGGGGATCGGAAATGAAACATACAAAATTGTACTTTTAGTATAATTATGACACTTTTGTATGACCGGATACTTTGTGGAAATTTAGAAAATTACGAAAATAGCAAGCTGTCACAAAAAAATCGATTTTCGACTGAAAAATTGACTTTAATCATTTGTTATTAACAAATAGATAAGCATATTTTTCAAACGTTCGATTTTCGGCTAAAAATTTACTTTAGTAATTTGTCATTAACAAATGGACAAGCATTTATATTTTTTTAAGTTCGAATTTCAACTTAAAATTGACTTCAATATTTTTTTATTAATAAATAGATAAGCATATTTTAAAAACTCGTTCCGTCATACGATAGTAAATGTTATAAACTATGTCCGAAATTTGAAGTGGATCGGAAAACATTGTTTTGAGAAAAATGCAAAATACAAAAGTCTAAATCTCGGCGGGCTGGTTCGCCGTAGCGCAGTGAACAATGTGACTCTTCACAAAAATAATCACAACACGATCAATTTTCGAAATTTTCACCAAATCTTTGTTGCCAGTTGAAATTAAGTCAAGTTAAACTATCCCACCAATTGTCCAGAACAGTGAACGTGCCCCTATTCAGACCCGAAAATCTACAGAGTTAAAGTGCTTTCAATGCTAGTTAGAAAAGGCGAATCCCAAATTTGAGCAGGTTCGAGCCGTCCGGTTGAGGCAAATTACGGTTTATGATTTATTTAATAAACCTAAAAAAATGCATATGATGTCTAGATTTATCCTGTAGATCCTAATTTTTCATAAAATATTAAATTGAAGGGAAAAATAATGCTTTTTTGTATTTTGATACGTAAATAAGAAAAACTTTTGTTGAGGTCAAAATAATTCAATAAACCTAAAAAAAATGCATATGAAGTCTAGATTTATCCTGTAGATGCTAATTTTTCACAAAATATTAAATTGAAGGGCAAAATAATGCTTTTTTATATTTTGAGACGTAAATAAAAAAAACTGCATCAGCGAATGTATTATACAACTAAGAATAAAATGTTAAGTAATTTATAATTATGCCTATTTATATTTATGTCACAAGATTATTTATTATCAAAATTAATCAATATTAAGTGTTGCCGACATACGACAACTTGTTGGCCATTGAGTTTGGCAGCAATGCTCTTCATTCGCCAGTCAAGATTCATAATCTTTCATCAAATCTTCATAATTCAATATTCAATATATATAGTTTACACTGGGCTATATGGGTTTTATTTCGAAATGTTTACAAAACTCTACTTCGCGTTAATCCATCGTTAGAAATTCGTTATCTTGGTCATATGTCGGCCAACAAAAATCACATCCCCCGTATCATGAACGTCTCCCCCACCAAACCGCACGTAAAATTCCACCCATCAAACTATTTTTTATCTCAGGTATTTTGTAGTGAAAAAATTTCAAAAAATTTGTAAAAACTCAGTACAGTCTACACAACAACATATATTTTTTTCCAATTCAAACTCGTATGGTGACTGGCGTTCCAACCTCCTCAAGCGTCAATCACCATGTGTCAGAGGTCTGTAAGGTTATCAGGCGAAGTTAATTTACCCAAAAAATCAAGTAGACGTCCAGTGAGTCCGCGAATCCGTCCGTTACAATCTCGGCTGTCTAGACCCGAGGGGGTTCGCGAAAGAGGAACGCGAGAAGGTGCGTGCATAGGCGAGAGTGTCGGGAAGTTTGGCGCGTCATTGGGTAGGTTGGGGTTGGAAAGGATACCAATAGGATACGGATTGCCACATGGAGTATCACGCGCCCTGTCGTCCATGCTCGACCTTTTACGCCTTTCTTTCCTTTTCCATGTCTTCAGGATGTGGTATGTAGCGCCTCCCTCCCTCTCTCTCTCTCTCTCTCTCTCTTTCTCTCCCTCGCCATCTCTGACCCTCTTCGTCGTGGTATATAGTAATGCACTTATAAATCAGGTTCAGCCGAGGACCACCATAAAGCATTGCTATGTTTCGATGTCCGTAGGCATTCCTGTGCGGGTTTCGCGACTCGTTTGATTCACGCTCGTTCCCTTTCGCTCAGGCACCTCTTTCGCGCCTCGGCTTTCAAGGCTTCCTCCATCCACCTCGCCCTCCTCTTCTCCTCGCTACATCGTAGCTCAGCCACATCGTACGCCAGGTTACGGCATGTAGCTAATTCACTTATAGGAATACTCGTCCATGTGTGTCCGAGTGTCCGTCTGGGTGGACACATCGGTGTGTATGAATTTGTCCTATAGGTATCAGGCGGCCAGGCGTGAGAGAACTTGTCGCCGACGATAATAGTTTATTTGTCCGAGGCCGCCGCCCGGTGCGCGGCTCTCGATCCACCCGAGTGAGAACGAAAGCGCCGAGATATGTTCCGGTTTTCTCGCCCCGCTTATATAGTCCCTCACCCGCGCGAGGATTGTTTATTATGCGAATTGAACGAGCCGAGGGCGATAAAGATCCCGTCTTTTCTCCTTCTTTTCAGCCCCTCCACCCTTAACGCGCCTCGTCGCGATCTTCCACCCCTCCACGCCCCCTGCTACGTCCTTCTCAAGCCGTTGTACAGGTACGTGTATATCACCTGTGCATAAAGGACTCGCCGGCCGGATTGTCGGTGCAGGAAAAAAGGATGAACGATTTTATCATACGGTAATTGGATTTTTGGGGTGGGGGTCAAAATGTCGAATGACCAAATATAGAATGACAAGGATTTCGAGACGACAGAATTATGGACTCACATAATACCGAAGGTTAACGCGGTCCTCTAGTTTCTCGGCTGTTTTTTTACGGCTTTTTCAATAATTTTTTACAGCAAAGCATCGATATAATCAATCTCATTGTTTTTGCATAATCTTTATTAACATTTAAATAAGCTTTACGAATTTTTTTAAGTCAAAATATATAATAGAATAAAGGTTATAGTGGCCGACAGGAAGACATCAAGTAACAGAGGTGCTTGACGGTGACCAAGATTGCGGCTGTTCTGCTTATCTGAAATCAAAAAATCAAACGGCATTTTAATCTTCATATTTAAGACTAGCGATTGAACTAGAGTGAATTCTAAATTTAAAAAATTGACTTTTTTTTTTACTCATTTTTTCGTAAGTTTTTCGCTCGTACGAAAAAAAACTGTCGAAGCAATCATGATAATCCGAGTTCAATCGCTGGCTTATAACATATTAAAGATGATGTATAAATTTGAACAAGATCGGTGCAGTAGTTTCTGAAATATCGTGGTCACCGTTTCGAAAAATGGTGTTTCGAGAAAAACGCGTTTGAACGTTCGCGCATGTGATTTATACTAAAAATTTCATCTCACCGTCAATCTGCTATGCCTGAACCATACAACAGGCCTTCTTCTTCTTCTTGGAAGTCACGCAGAGCTGCTCCGTCTTCCCTTTTCGCGATTCGGGCCTGTTTTACAACATCACTCGTGCGCCTTCCTGAACGGTCGATCCGAGAGCTATCACGCTGTTGAACATATCCTTTAGCTTGTGGGCCGATTTTCACTCCCATGGTTTCCAAGGTCTTCAGTATAGATTCGAATCCTTCGTTGAAGATTATGACAGCGAGAAACGTGGCGATTTCAACCACTTTTGGCCCAGAATGGAGGTGCTTCGGAGCAAAAGTCCAGATTAACGAATTGAGCGACTCGTTATTATTTTGAGTTTCCGCTCCCAGGCATCTGCTTAGCAATTCTTCTTTGGATAAATCCTCATAAATTGGCTTTATAACTTTTTGAACTGCTTCAGAAAGAGGCGGTTTATTGTGTTTAAATTGCTCGGCTTTCGGAGCAGCCTGGCGCGCGCTCCGTATACCTGCTCCGTTCCAGGGCCGTAACTTGTGAACCACTTCGAATATCGAAAAATCCTTTGGCACACATTTCCTACACATGTTGTAGATGTGATTTATGAAGAAAAAAAATTGATTTTTTCGACCCGAGAAACTAGAGGACTGCCTTAAATTATTCGAAATGTTATCCTTTCCCGAGACGAAAATTTTCAGCCTAGCTGAGCCTAGCTGAAGGCTGACATAGCCTTTGATCCTATGTCAGCCTCACTTGAGTCTGTTTACTGCTGGAAGTTCTACTATGGGCTCCTAACATGCTCTTTGATTGCTGCTCACGTCCTGCATAGGCCCTTATACTCCTATCTAACCTAGCTGAAGTCGTTGCAGCTCCCTTTTGATTGCGCTTTGACCTATCGCGTATTTGGCTGTTGCGACGAAACGAGGGTGGGGATGGTCGCATTCGAAAGAGCGGGTCTGATAGTTTTTAGCAACCGTCATGCGTTGGACTAGGTAGGACCGGGTGTTCGCCGTAGAGGCCTAGTTTACCAATGGCCTTTCCATTATCTCCACCCAGCGAAACTTTCGCATTCGCTTCAAACTTGCCCGTGCAGCTCCAGCAACTCTCGAAAGTGGAAGAAATGGATCTTGGGCAAACAGTTACAATATTTTTTATAGAAATTGTCCTCACGTATGCATGTATACGCGGATCCCTATAGCAGGCACGCATGCATACGTGTAGGTACTAGTATACGTGTGTTGGTGTATGCTTAGGCTTGTATGTGTGCGGATATATACGTGTGTCTACGCATGCGCGTATTCAGGCATATATATCTCTATGGTCGTGTTCGTTGGGTCTCATCATTTTGATACGAACAAGTGCGCATGCGCATAATGATGCGCAACGCGCAACTGCGCATCATTATGCGCATGCGCACTTGTTCGTATCAAAATGATGAGACCCAACGAACACCACCTATATGCGTAATAGAGTGCATGCGTATGTGTGCATACGTGTGCCAATCGACGGCCTCCTTAGCGCCTGCAAGTGGACAAAAGGGAAATTTGTTTCGGTTCTAGACGTTAAGTAGGAGCTCATTCTACCAGGTGTGTAAGTATGAAATCGGAATTTTTGTACAGAAAAAACACGTTTATTGTAATGATATGATACAAAGTATCATATCATTACCGTAGGTACATCCGCCAGTTGTTGTTGTGTTTGAGCGTCGTCTTCGTCCAACAAGGCTTGCAGGTCAGCGTCTTCAAACTTTTTCGGTGGTCTTCCACGTTCTTCGTTCCTCACGTCAAAATCGCCACTTTTGAACCGTTTGAACCACTCGAAACACTGTGTTTTACCGAGAGCATGCTCACCAAACGCCTCCACAAGCATTCGATGCGATTCGGCTGCGGTTTTCTTCAGATGAAAACAGAAAAGTAGTGCTGTCGGCAAATCGTAATTTGTTGGCACAAAACTCGACATGTTTATCTCTAATAAACTAATGCTACTGAATGAAACTCGTGTTATTGTGAGTTGGAAATCTTTGTCGGATATCAATACAATAACAAGACACCGCTGACGTGATGTGTCGGTAACTGCATCGACATCTAGCGCCACCTATGGGCAAATTCCGGTTTCATACTTACACACCTGGTATATTGAATACGAAGATACTTTACTGCCTTTATCTCTTACCACTGTGAGGATCTGGAGGGGCAAAATAGGCTGACAATTTCGACTCGGGTATTCAGATAGTCTGTAGTTTGAGTCATACAAATACAGTTTCGAACAATCTACAACATTCGTATCTTCGAAATAGAAAAAAGGGAGTATCTAATATTCGTAATACCGTTTATAGCAAAAAGCCATATATCGAGACTACAAACTTCGAATGTGTAGATCTTAGAAACGCAAATGATTGGAGGTCCGAAACGGTGAATACCTAAATGGCGAACATGGCATGGCTGCCTGACCCAACTGACCACTAACGCCATCTGCCATCTTCATTCTGAAGCACAAATAGTATTGCTCGATCCTAACGCTATCCGGACCGCTCGCCATTTTGGCCCATCGCTATTTTAACTGATCGACTTTTTGGTCCTTCGCTTTAATGAATTCGAAATAGCAAAATGTCGTAATATTTACAATTCGACGATTTGACGGCTCGAATTGTTTGTTGTTTATATACAGGCGAATCGATATTGTATCCCTCATTATTTTGGTGAATTTGATAGTTGTTTTCGCAATAAATGATCCTCGAGATTTTTGTATTCACAATTTCGATTAACTATTTTACAGACTATCATAAGATTGATTTATCTTTATTGGAACGTTCGTCATTACTGAATTCGAAATTTCGGTCCTTCTGAATATCGATCGTTCGCATTTTCGATCCCCACCTGATTTTTGCTCGATCCTCATGTGTGAGGATCCCCGATCGTATTTTTGTCGGCGGGAAAATCCATCGAGGAGTTTCGGGACAATGACGATAGGTTACCATTTGAGTCAAATTTATGGAGTAAATTCTTTGTCATGTGATGAATGCACCCTCCAAATTTTCCATTAAAAACCAGGTTTTCGGTGATATCGAAAAATCGGAATATCGGACCCAAAATCCGGTATTGGAAAACCGATGCTGGACTCGGATAATATGACGACGAAGTTTGCATTGTTCCAATGCAACGATTGTTCTTTCTTCATTTTTCATTTCGTTATTTTTTACTGTTTTGAAAGTTTTTTTTGCAAATTGAGGGGTTAAATCTCTAATAAGAATACGTAAAAACATTTGGGTGATTTTTACAGCTTCGATCGGCCAAACAAAATTTGAGAAGTTGAAAAGAATTAATTTTCGCTAGTTTCTAACAACGTAAACTTCAACGTCATTGATTAATACTGATATTCCTATATCAGAGTTGATAACATTAAAATATCATCATAATTGTTATTATTTCCATTTAAGATACTTTTACATTTTTTTACTACGTTGAACAGTCTTAATGTGTTATTACCTACATTCAATATTTCCGAAGTCTCAACGTTATTTATCCACATCAGCCTCTATTCAAATGCTGATCCATTCAAATGCTGATTTTCATAAAACGCTAACTTTCATAAAACTTCATAATTTTTATTTTGCTTATTTACTACTTTTTTATTTGCATGAAAATTCCTATTATTGTTTTTTGTTTGTTTATTCATTTCGTTTTGAATTGGATATATGTAAGAACATGGTAGATTATGTTGAAAAATGTATAATAAATGAAGAGCTCGGTATTAGACGGTGTATAAATACCTATCAGCATTTAGGGGAGATATACAGCTAGGAGCCGGAAAAAAGGTCACTTTTGTGAATTTTTTCAAGGAAAACTATTTGAAATTTCGGATTGGGGTTTTAATTATCTAAAAGTATATACGTTCAAAAATATGTTTAATTTTCTTTATTTAAAAAATATAAAAAATATATAAGGATATTGTATGATCCTTGGAGCGTCGTAAAAAATCTGCGTATACGGTACCCACTGGCGTTTCTTTAAAAATCATCTGAAAAAAAAACCAAAAAGATTATTAAATTAGATACTATAATCTAGAATTGTCATAGCCGATTTTGAAAATATCGATTTATGACCAAATGGCGAATGTTTGAACATATATAGTGATTTTTGGGCAAAAAATTAGTTATTATTTTGCCTATAAAACAAAAACTAAGTAACGGAAAAAAATCCTATGACAATTACTAGATAATGGTGTACAGAATAACCACAAAAAACTTCAAGGCAATCGGTTCATTGGTTTTCCAGAAATGTTGGGCACCGATTTGAAAAACGTGGTTTTGAGAGAAACGCGTTTGAAAATTTGTGAATGAATAAATCATAAAATTTGTCAACTTACGTGGAATCATCGATACCAGGCCCATAGTGTAGGTCTTCTACGGTCGACGTAATGTTCATAGCTTCTAAATCGATTTTTTCGACCATCTAGGTGTATATCTCCCCTTAATGAAAGAAAAATGTTCGTTGGCTTTTTTCAGATTAATTCCGTCGACGCGACGTGTCACGGCGTCTGACAACATCCGCCGCAACCCGCTAAAAAGACCGTGCCATACCTCCGCCATTTTTTACGTTTAATAAATAAATATTAAAAAAACACGTAACAGCCAAAAGTAGTAATAAAACATACTCTCACAAAGAACATCCCTCAGGTGTCCGCCTCCGATTTTGTTGAAACTCATATATGTGATAGAGCATCGAAAACTTTAAGACACGTATTTTTTTTATCGGCGGAAAAACGGATTTAAGGGGGGAAACCGCCCCTCAAAGAAAGGCGTGTCGAGGGGTGATTTTGCAGTTTCACCCAGAAGCAATCCACCGATCTGAATGAAACAAAAACGAAAATTCTTCTAATGAAAAGCGATGAAAAATCCACTATGAAAATATTAAGAAAAAATTAAATTAGGGGGTAAACCACCCCTCAATTTACCTTTTTTCACCCCACACTTAAGAGGGTTGTATGTAAATTAATAAAACAAGTATCATCTTGAAGGGCAATTAATATTAAAGTTGACGAGTTTTTGCGTTTTGGCGGCATAGCAAATTTAACGGGGTAAACCACCCCTAACATAAATTTATTTATCATAGTCGTTTTTCTGTGTTTAAAGTATATCCGCTGATTTTAAATATTTCTATAAGCTACACTTTAATGTTTTATCATATTTCAAAATTATTACATTCGTCTTAAGGGTTAACTACCCCTCTGACGAGAAACATCATTGAATTATCCCGCTTTCGAATTCGTTGAAACTCATGTATGTGGTAAAGCATTGCAAACTATTAAACATGTTTTTTTTTGTATCGGCAGAAAAACGGTGTTAGGGGATGAAACCAACCCTCAAAGTTTTCCCACAAGCAGTCCACCGATCTGAATGAAACAAAATCGAAAATTCCTCTAATATTAAGCGATGAAAAATCCACTACAAGAGTGTTGATTAGAAATTTAATTAAGGGGTAAATTACCCCTCCATTTGAGGTTTTTCACCCCACGCTTAAGAGGCTTGTATGAAAATTAATAAAACAGGTATTATTTTGAAGGGGAATGAAAATTCAAGTTGACGCGTTGTTGCGTTTCAGCAGGACAGCAAATTTAAGGGGGTAAACCACCCCTAACAGAAATTTGTTCATTTCCATTCATTTAAAAAACCAGAAGATTTTGAAAATCCTGTTATTTTTGGTTTTGGTGAATCGAACACACATTGTGAAATACCCGGCTGCAATAATTTGGCCATTATCAGATGTGCATGGTGCAAAAAGTCGTGTTTAAAGCATTTTTTGACGACTATCGTTATTGCAGAAATTCCGAGCCATGATTGTTGATGGTTGATAGTTGATAGACTAGAAAAAAAGTACATATCACAAGAAAATGATTTGATGGCATATGACTGCGAATTAATAGTGCTTTTCACAAGTACTATTGATTAAATCAGATGATATGATTCCCAAACGAAATTATATTAAAATATATTTAAAACATCTTCGTTAACCTACTGTAAAACCCTCAGTTTCATTAATATGTTTAATTAAATAAACGGTAAAATAATAAAAATATACATTCCTCCACAAAACTACGTCGCTGGCTAAATTATCGAAGTGAGCCTTATAACTTATTCTGGAAATTATTATAATTAATGATATAGTAGAAGTGTATGTTTATTCCTATGGAGATGCTTAATAGACGTGCATATTAAAATCGGAAGCGTTTCGACACGAAAATATGAGTCTTATGAGTAAAGGGTAGCCCCACGTGCCCACTCCCAAAGTACCGCTCATAAAGCTCAAAACGAATATGCGGCACACACACAAACATAAAATTGATATTACGGGTGAAATGAAAACAGTTTTAACGAAATTCGTGAAACCTTTCGCGAATCTTCAAACGGAAAGCAATTAGAGAGGGTAGTTTACCCTTAAAATGTAAAAATTTAAAAACGTAATAATTAAAAAACGCGGGAGAATATTTTGAATCCGCGGATACATGTTACACACAGAAAACACGACGGTGATGAACAAATTTATGTTAGGGGTGGTTTACCCCCTTAATTTTGCTATCCCGCTGAAACGCAAAAACGCGTCAACTTGAATTTTGATTCCCCTTCAAAATGATACCTGTTTTATTAATTTTAATACAACCCTCTTAAGCGTGGGGTGAAAAACGGCAAATGGAGGGGTGGTTTACCCCTTAATTATATTTTTAATCAACACTCTTGTAGTGGATTTTTGATCGCTTAATATTAAAGGAACTTTCGATTTTGTTTCATTAAGATCGGTGGATTGCTTGTAGGAGAAACTTGGAGGGGTAGTTTCATCCCCTAACACCGTTATTCTGCCGATACTAAAAAACATGTTTAATAGTTTGCAATGCTTTACCACATATATGAGTTTCAACGAAATCGAAAGCGGATACTTCAATGATGTTTCTCGTCAGAGGGGTAGTTCCCCCTTAACACGAATGTAATAATTTTGAAATATGATAAAACATTAAATTGTAGCTTATAGAAATATTTAAAATCAGCGGATATACTTTAAACATAGAAAAACAACCATGATAAATAAATTTATGTTAGGAGTGGTTTACCCCCTTAAATTTGCTATGCCGCCAAAATGCAAAAACCCGTCAACTTTAATTTTAATTGCCCTTCAAAATGATACCTGTTTTATTAATTTGCATACAACCCTATTAAGTGTGGGGTGAAAAAAAGGCAAATTGAGGGGTGGTTTACCCCCTAATTTAAGTTTTTCTTGACATTTTCATAGTGGATTTTTCATCGCTTTTCATTAGAAGAATTTTCGTTTTTGTTTCATTCAGATCGGTAGATTGCTTCTGGGTGAAACTGCAAAATCACCCCTCGACACGCCTTTCTTTGAGGGCCGGTTTCCCCCCTTGCATCCGTTTTTCCGCCGATAAAAAAAAATACGTGTCTCAAAGTTTTCGATGCTCTATTACATATATGAGTTTCAACAAAATCGGAGGCGGACACCTGAGGGACGTTCCTTGTGAGTCTCAAAATTGGCGCACAAATCTTTGTGTAAAAAAAAGTCATGAAAATCAGAGTTTTCCTCGCCTAAATCTCCTCCCTTATGGGCGGGATCATTCGCATTGTTGTATTCGTGGATTGCTGATCGCGCAGTGCCGTCCGAGCCGCATCTTAATTTCCGACTCTTCGATGACAAACGCCTCGTCCTCGCGGGCTATTTTTTCTCACTTTGAAAACACGCTCGAGCTCGTTGTCGTGTTCGAAGGCGCCAATTTCACCTGGAGCGGGACTTATTCCCATGTGGCAAAAGTAACGAGCAACCCTCGTGCGAACGTTTGTTTCGAACGCGCGAAAATGCTTGCTCGTCGATTAATCGTACTTTGTTTGATTAAGCGCTCTCTCTCTCTCTCTCTCTCTCTCTCTCTCTCTCTCTCTCTCTCCCTCTCTCTCTCTCGCGCTCGGTCTCATTTATTTCTCAATAAACGCACACACTTCGTGCAGCGAGCCTCGAGGATTTCTGCAAGCCTTTAGCGAAAGGAATGATGAGGCGAATCGTAGGCAAGCGAATCAATACTAATTGCGAGTGAAGCTCCGAAACCATTTTTCGCGTAATCGAGTCATTGAGTAATGAATATTTGATAGGAGGCCAATTATCGGAGAGGCGCGCGGACTTTGCAGAATCTTCTGGCAAGAGCAACGAAACGATTTGTCAAGAGTGCCTCGTTTCGCACAAACGGATATACAATTAATGCGAGGCTAATGAGTAATGACATCGATAGCGTTTTGAACCGGTTCTTCGCGGGCACATGCGCACACGTGCGGCGGAGGAGAAAGAAAAAACACGTGCTCGGAGTGGCACACGGGCGAGAGATTCGCGTTCTTCGAAAAAGCAGAGCCCCGCTTATATTGGCTCGCATTTGTCAAGACTCGGACTCGATGACAGTCACAAGATACTTTATCGGTGTATAAGTAATAGGTAACAATATATTCGGGCATCAGGCCTTATCGGCTCCATTAAAGGCAACAGATCCCCCGTTGGTGTGGGGCACACACACATTCGCAAACACGGACGAACGCAGAAGGCTGTGGCTCTCCACCTCACGAGAATCAGACACACGAATCTTGGGGGGCACGAGCGAGACATTTTTAGAATTCATTTTTGGCTGCATCATTTTGTAGAGTAGGGTCCTAACGCGTATTTGCAACGAAGATTTTGGGGATAAGGTTCCGAAAACTCCCAACCTCCGAGCTGAAATTTAGCACGAATCTTCTTTTTAATATTTTAAACCACCCCTAAAAGGATTTTTGGCGAGTCGCAATAGTTTTCGAGATATTGATTTTTTAATTTTTTTTTTTAAGGGTGGTGGGACAATAATAACTCCATTGTTTTTCAATATTTTTTATTAGGGCCTTGAATAAGTTCTCGCTGGTGTGCAACAGATGGCGTTACCAGAACTGCGTGTGTGTAGTTTATGATGGTAATGGATCTATAAAGAAGTACTACAAGCGAGCTTGAAATTCAGTATATTTGATTTCGCCGAAATGTAAAGAACTTTTATTCATAGTGTTAATCATGTCAAATTTCGTGCCAAAAAAAGAGTATTTGCGGGGAATTTGATTGCTCTACTTTACTGTAGTGCAATAAAATTCTGCATCTGAAGCACACGGAAATATTGATGAGACTTACCGCGCCCACGCTCTGTCGGAAAGAACATGCAGAGGTTGGTTTATACGCTTCAAAAATAATGATTTTGATGTGTTGAATTGGATGCATTACTTCATGAAGACTTATGTCGGATGCTAGCTCAACTTGCAGAATCACTAGGAGTTCATCAAACAACAATTTCAAAACGTTCATTACTACTTTTGGCTGTCAAATGGTATTTTAAAAATTAATCTTTAAAAATGGTGGCGGTATGTCACGATTTTCTAAACAGATTGCAGCGGATGTTGTCAGACGGCGTGACTCGTAGCGTCGGCGCGATTAATCTGAATGAAAAGAGCAATGAACCCTTTTCTTTCAATAACCGTCATACGCAGAATATGAACCAAGAAAAAGTGAGAAATGTAGAAAATCAATTGAATGGTACGCTTTGAAACAAAAATATCGAATTTCCCGAAAAATGACTACATTATGCAATGAATAATCCTTTTTTTATTTCAAAAAACATTTAGGGTCATCTTTTAGATAATAAAGCTAGAAAGATGTGTACCAAATTTGATCAGTATCGGTCGATTGGTTTCTTAGCTATACCTCACCCCAGTTTTGAAAATGCCGTGTAGAAGCCATACCTCCGCCATTATTAATGATTAATTCTTTTCGAATACTATGTTACAGCCAAAAGTGGTAATAAAACATACACTAAGTCTAAAAAATGGTGGAGAAATCTTTCCTTAAGGTAGTACCTCCACAGAAGAGTCGAATTAAGCAATCGTTGAAATTTGACATATATGTTGTCTAATACATTATCCAAACATCTGTGCAATTTGAATAAGTTTGACCACCCCAAACCTGAGATATTTCCACTTAAAGTTGCCTCGGTTTACACGTAACAAATGCGTTATGATAGGCAAACAGAGCATCATTAATTCTACCGTCAAAACTAAAATTAAGAAATTGATGAAAAACGAGGATAAGCTAGAGTACGATATCACGAATAATGTGAAAAAAATGAGAATGATTCACCATCTAGTTTCCAAGATATAACCATGAGAAGCCCTCACAATTTTGGTGCAAAGCCTGGCAAAGCCTGGAAAAAAAACAATTGGGTCAAAGCCTGGACAGTCCCGGCAAAAAAGTTTACTGGCAATGGTAGATCGAAAACACAATATAAAATATATTTTACGGCAATAAATGATATCCATCGTATTATCTACTAGTACCAAGTCAATATTGCGTAGTTTTTAATGTTATTTATTACTAATTAAACCAATTGTCAATCTTTTCAACATGAAGATGGTATGTAAACTTTTGGTTGAGATTTTCGCAGAGGAACTACCTCAAGAGAATAAGTTACTATTCGATTTATAGCAAGAACATTTTTTTTCACTGCCTTTGAGCGTATACCGTAAGCCCACCTCTGGCACGGCCATAGGGTACCTAAAACTTCAAACGCGTTTTTTCTCGAAACAGCCTTTTTCCAATTGCCGTGGCAAATAACTTCAACAATTTTAACTCGATTAACTTCAAATTTAATTCGTACGGAATTTCTGATTAATCGAAAACTTTTCGTTTTATGAGCAGTTTTATACGAAATGTTTCACTGAAAATTCATTCAAATACCTACAACTCAATTCAAACACCTACAACCTTTGAATATAACAATATTTTTTCAATTCCGTGCGCACTTCTCTAGTCATTCTAATGTAGATTGACGAGAATTTTTGTTTTTTGTTTTAGGTAAAAAATTGTGGATGCTAAATGTCACGCCGCGGAGCACCTAAAAGAAAGACAACAAAAAAAAAATTAGTAGTCGGCCATTTTGTACATAAAAAAATTGGTTGCCTGTAAAGTCGGTTTACTGACGATAGTTGAACGTGACAACGTCATAAGAAAATCCTGATGGAAAGGTTTAATTTTTCAAAAGAAAATTTTAATTTTGTTTGTTTGATAGATATTTTGTATGGATATAGAGAAGGAGGTAAATGGAAATCACAATTGAATTGATCAAGTTACATTTATTTGTACGCATAAATACAATTATGTCAATTTTTATTTATTTTTTTTACAATGTACATATTTTTTACAAGTATGAATGTGTTTGAGCAATTGTTTTACAACTTTTATTTTTTCATAAAATTCTTCGTTCAGAAAATCATTTTAAATTTACAAAATACTTGAATAAAATTTATTGTTTAAATTTCTACTCGACTGTTAAAATTTAATTTTTGATTTTATTATTTTATAATAATAAATTTTGTATTGACATTATTTCTTTCAGCAAGTGAACTGAATAAAAGTTGTTGTTCAATTAGTTACTTAATTATTTTTGCAAATTTAATTGTAATTTGTTGTAAAAAAGTAATAATTTTGAATAATTTATTATAAGAATAAACTGTGATTAAATTATTGTTCATAAATCTTAAATTTAAAATTTAAAAATTGGAAACATCATTAAAATTTTTGTAACTCTAGCTTTTAAAAAGCCCGCCGCAATGTGTTTGATATAGGAGAAAATTGTTCCCTTTGACGGCTGGCTGGTCCAACCTGTCATTTCAGACACGTTGTTATGATATGTGGAAGATTTAACATTTATGTTTTAATTTTTTGAAATCATAGCTACGCTCGATAATTATTTCGATCGAATAGTAAAGCAATTGATTTTTACTCATCGTGAAATAGTTCTGTTAACTTATTGTTATAGTTTTGTCAATTATAGCATAACCTACAATCGCTGCACTAGCGGACCGATGCTATTTATTTTAATGATGAAAGCACGAATATTCGACAATATATCACTGAACATATATTTAATATCGAAAGAATCATTACCTTTATCGCCGCAATTATGGTTGCTATAAACAATTCACACCACATTCACTTTTCACTGCACTTCATACTTGACGAAAACATGTACATGTATTATTGTATAGCAGCTGTCCACGCGGACGCATCGCTCATGGCTTCTGCACACTGCGCGCGATGGGCGACAAGCGATGAGCGATATCCAATGAGAGCTCGAGTATGACGGAAATGCTCTATGAGAGTGACGTTGCCATTGGATATCGCTGATCGCTCGTCGCTCGTCGCTCGCAGTGTACAGAGGCCATCACTCAAGTAGGAGAGAGACAAATGTCGAACGCTGCCGAACGCTGCCGAACGCGGAGGCCGATTGTACCTCTTTGTCGCTCGTTCCGCGCTCTCGCTTACACTTCAAGCCTTAAATGGAACGCCTCAGAGCGAGGTAACGGCGATGAGTCATGCTTTTTCGTGCGTGCAGCTGGCTCCATCGAATTATAAGACGTTATCACGTCAAAAAAAAAATATTTTCTAACAGCTTGATATTCACACTAAATAGATGTGTAATTAATTTTACGAGTGAATCACTTTATCGTACGGAAAAAAATTGTTAAATTCGCACATGATTTTATACGCGTTACTGTGGCCTAACCCCTTAAAAAAAATCATTAAAATCAGCAAATTTTTTCCTCGCCTGATGTTATCTCCCTTCTTAATTTAACGGATCGATCAGTAGAAGCGTAAAATCTCGATTGGCGCAACGGTAGATGCAAGGAGGGCAAGATCGAACCCGCGAGGAAACGTGCCACATGAAGTACGAGCGTAAATCACACGAAGTATAGCAAGCAAGCAACCAAGCGAGAGAGAGAGAGAGAGAGAGAGAGAGAGAGAGAGAGAGAGAGAGAGAGAGAGAGAGAGAGAGAGAAAGAGAGAGAGAGAGAGAGAGAGGGAGAGAGAGAGAGAGAGAGAGGACCTCCCAACGTCGCATTAATTGATATTTACTATCGGTCCGCGGTCTAATTATAACTAATAGACGACTTTTTGTCGGCTCGGTCACGGCGCCGTTCGCCTCCGCAGTCTCTGACGCGCATTGCGGTCGAAGCGCAAAACGAGCGCTTTGCGCATACATACGAAATGTTTCGTAACGACAAACGTGGCGGTACCTTTTGCGGTACCGGACCCACTAACACACACACACACACACACACACACACACACACATGTACACGTGCAATAACGTTAACCGCGCTCGTGCCCATTATTAATTTTATTTTCTCCAATGCACTTGCGGCCGAAGCGTGCATAATCTTTCGCCCGGTCGACGAACCTCGCAATTCGCATGCGGAAAGTTTTCCTCCCGAGACGCTGTTCATCGAAAGGAAGCGACGAGTTTTTTCTGAAGTCCTACACACGACGAATGGTCGAATTGTCAATTCCGCCATTCACGTAACGATCAAATGATTCGATATATGGAGCATACTCGTTGGGGATATGCAGCGTCGTTGGCTCGTGTTCTCTTCGAACCACATAGGCCCTTTTATAGGACCTTCTATTAGTTTTACTTTTATCTCGCGTTTCGTCGCTGCCCACTCGCGCGAGCCCGATAACTCGGCGCCGTGTTGCGACTCAATCCCGCACTTCTTTCGTATAAATCTTGCGAGCGGCATAAATCAGCGTGTGTGCGACTGAGCTCAAGCAGCGTGATACACCGATCGCGAAACGGAATCCCCCGATACACGTACGAAGAGGGGTGCTCCCAGATGAGAGGGAGAAAGAGAGAGAGAGAAGAGAGAGAGCGGGAGGCATATAGAAAGAGAACCCTTCGATTTTTCACGACTTTGGCAAAGAACCCTGCACCAAACAAACTGCAGAAATAAGACACACAAGTCCCACTTACGGGATTCCCCTTCTCGTGGACTCCCTCATCCCCTCCCACTCCTGCTCTCTACCACTTGGCCCTTTCGCGAAAAACCCTTCGGCAATGTGTCACGCACCACGTGTTTTGGGAAGTCCTTGTATACAAGGACGCTATTTTTTTTATTATTATTTTATTACTATTATTATTGATATAATTATACGATCCCGTACGAGTTTCCCTCTCGCATTCCGTTTAGCGTCGTTTTTTGGTATTTTTTATTTTTGTTTTTCTTATTACTTATTCCTATTATTATGCGAACTATTGTTATAGCGATCATCATCGTTTTGTTTTTATTTGTATTATTCTTTTATTTAATCTTAATGTGATATTATTATTGTCATGACTATTTTTCCAAACTCTTTAATACGAGTAAAGAAAAAATTGAACTCGATGTTTGAGCATTTTAAGCTCGAAAACTATTGGAGAGAAAAATCTGAAAAAAAATTCTGATGTTATTTACTTATGTACTGATGGGAGAAAAAAATAGCTCCGTGATTGGTGTAGGCGTTTAGGATTTATGGCCCATTTGGCACGGCGGAATTTCAATTTTTTTTAACAGGGTAAAGAAAAAACTGAACTCGATGTTTGAACATTTTAAGCTCGAAAACTATTGGAGAAAAAAATCTGAAACAAATTCTTAATGTTATTTACTTATGTGCTAATGGGAGAAAAAATAAGCTCCGAGATGGATGATTCCGTTTGGGATTTATGGCCCGTTTGGCACGGCGGTACTAAAAAACATGTTAACAAGGGTAAAGAAAAAGCTGAACTCGATGTTTGAGCAATTTTAGCTCGAAAACTATTGAAGAAAAAAATTTCAAAAAAAATCCTTGATGTTATATACTTATGCATTAATGGGAGAAAAAATTAGTTCTAAGATTGATGTATGCCTTTAGTATTATGGCCCGTTTGGCACAGTGGAATTTCAAATTTTTTTAACAGGAGAAAGAAAACTGAACTCGATGTTTGAGCATTTTAAGCTCGAAAACTATTGGAGAATGAAATCTGAAAAAAATCCTTGGTGTTATTTACTTATGTACTAATAGGAGAAAAAATTAGCTTCGAGATCAATGGATGCGTTTAGAATTTATGGCCCGTTTGGCACGGCAGAATTTCAATTTTTTTTCTAATAGGAGTAAAGAAAAAACTGAACTCGATGTTTGACCATTTTAAGCTCAAAAACAGATAGAGAAAAAAATCTGAAAAAAATCCTTGATGTTACTCACTTATGTATTAAGGAGAGAAAAAATTAGCTCTGAGATTGATGAATGCGTTTAGGATTTATGGCCCGTTTGGAACGGCGGACCACAAAGTGATACGTGAGGAGTCACCCATCCTCTCATCCACAAGAGCACCAAGACTCCTGGACCAGCTCCTTCTTCATCCTTTTCTCCTCCCCGCGCGAAAATTCCCAATTTTCCAGGCGAAACTATCCCAAATAATCTCACAACCAACGAGCAAAAAAAGTGTAGAAAAACTGGCCGCAATTGGGTTGCGACTCGCGCAATATTTTCATCCCCTATTAAAGTCGAGGAAATTTATCCGGATGAGATTTCTCGTGATACGTCCAGCACTGAGAGCAGAGCTTCTTTGCCACGACGGATATTACGGTATAAGACTGCCGCTTACGTTTCTAATCCTCGTGGATCTCTCGCGACCGGGAGCAGATGAACGAGATTTGATCGAGGACGAGCGTTCGAAGGAGGGACCATAAGCGGAGGTGATAGATGCGAGTTCGAACGATGCCACAGTCGTAAGAGGAAAAAAAAAGATCGCTCGTGTGGGTCGAGTGAAAGAATATTGGATATGTGTGTACAGGCAAGTGGTGAGCACTCATGGGCTAAAATAGTGGAAGACGAAGGGTCCTTTGCGCAGTCTATCGTTCTCTTTATTTCTTCCTTCGTGTTTCTCTCGCGAGTGGACTTTTCTATATACACGAACGTCGCTTTCCTCTTTCTCGGCTCGATGTTATTTACGACTTCTGATTTATCGGATGAAAGGAAGAGGCAGCTTAGCCGGGGCGTTCAATCCCTCGTACACAAGGACGATGATACAAGATCGAGAGACAGAATGAAGAGCGAGAGACGTAGCTTTTGCTTGAGAACGCAGTGGTCTCTTTTCGTTTTCTGATCATTCCTTGAACCACCCTCCGTTGGAAAAACTAGCCAGTGGATCCTCCTTCGATGTAAGGGACTATTGCCCACTGTGTTCCTTCACTTCCTCCGTTGCTTCCTCGCCCTTCAGGGGGTATCCCTCTCTGGCAACTCAAAAAAATCGTTTTTGCATGTTGTTAGAGTGTGAACTTTCAAAAATATTTTAAGACCAACCGGACCCTGAAATTCTAAAAATTGACGCAATTTTTCCTATTTTAGTGGAACAATGTGCGTATATCTCCCCTTAAGTAGAGATATACACCTGGGAGCCGGAAAAGGGTCATTTTTGTCAATTTTTTCACGGAAAACTATTTGAAATTTCGGATTGGGATTTTAATTATCTAAAAGTATATACATTCAAAAATATGTTTAATTTTCTTTATTTAAAAATATCAAAAATATACAAGGATATTGTATGATCCTTGGAGTGTCGTAAAAAAAATCTGCGTATACGGTACCCGCTGGCGTTTCTTCAAAAATCATCTGAAAAAAAAACCAAAAAGATTATTAATTTAGATACTATAATCTAGTGCTTGCCATAGCCGATTTTGAAAATATCGATTTATGACAAAATGGCGGACGTTTGAACATAAATAGTGATTTTTGGGCCAAAAATTAGTTATTATTTTGCCTATAGAACAAAGACTAAGCAACGGAAAAAAAATCCTATGACAAGTACTAGATAATGTATAGAATAACCACAAAAAACGTCAAGGCAATCGGTTCATTGGTTTTCGAGAAATTTTGGGTACCGATTTGAAAATCGTGGTTTTGAGAAAAACGCGTTTGAAAATTTGGAAATGAATAAAATCATGAAATTTGTCAACGTACATGGAATCATCGATACCAGGCTTATGGGATGGACCTATAGCCAGTTGGATATATTAAGTGTAGTAAAAATGAATCCATTAGTTTTGCAACAGATGCCTTTAGTAATCTGTATCTCGCGTTGTACAAGTGCGATCGGATTACGCTAGATGGCGTTAGAAAGATAAGATTTCGTACTAAAATAAACATCTCAGACAGCCTTGTGATTACTTGACTCAATATTGTGTGAGCGCGTGTCAAAGATGGCCACCAGCAAAGTGAAAATACGTCATATTTTACAGTTTTTCTTCGATAAAGGCGACAACGCAAGCCAGGCGGCTGAAAATGTGAATATTGTTTATGGTCCTGATACCGTAACAGCCAATCACGCGCAGTTTTAGTTTCGTCGATTACGTTCCGGTAATTTTTATGTCAAAGATGCACCACGCTCGGGAAAGCCGATGTCGAAAATGTCGATAAAATAATGGAAATCGTCGAGTCCAACCGTCATGTAAGCACTGTTTCGATTGTCCAGGAGCTAAACATTGTACGAAAACCCGTTTGGAACCACTTGAATAAGGCTGGATACAAAAAGAAGCTCGATGTATGGGTGCCACACGAGTTAACGCAAAAAAACCTCATGGACCGTATTTCCATCTGCGAATCGCTGCTGAATCGCAACAAAATCGACACATTCCCGAAGCGGATAGTGACTGGTGATGAAAAGTGAGTCACTTACGACAACGTCAAGCGAAAACGGTCGTGGTCGAATCGCTGTGAGCCGGCGCAAACGGTGGCCAAGCCAGGATTGACGGTCAGGAAGATTTTGCTGTGTGTTTGGTGGGATTGGCAGGGAATCATCTACTATGAGCTGCTCCCCGACAGCCAAACTCTCAATTCGGACCTGTACTGTCAACAA
This sequence comes from Ophion obscuratus, assembly GCA_964007375.1. Lineage (NCBI taxonomy): Eukaryota > Metazoa > Arthropoda > Insecta > Hymenoptera > Ichneumonidae > Ophion > Ophion obscuratus. The sequence continues at coordinate 22,041,382 of OZ023320.1, read as the reverse complement.
TTGGATCGTCTGAAGGAGGCAATCGCCCAGAAGCGACCAGCTTTGGCCAATAGGAGAGGAATGGTGTTCCATCAGGACAACACCAGGCCACACACATCGATAGTGTCTCGCCAAAAGCTTCGGGAGCTTGGTTGGGAGCATCTTGTGCATCCACCTTATAGTCCGAATTTGACACCAAGTGATTACCACCTGTTCCCGTCTATGGCGAACGATTTTGCTGGTGAAACATTCGCCTCAAGTGAAGCTTGTGAAAATCGACTGTCCCAGTTTATTGCCAATAGGGACGAGGGTTTCTATGAGAAAGGCATAATGAAATTACCTTCAAAATGGCAACAAGTTATCGATAAAAACCGTGAATATTTGATCTAAATCGGATCATTCTAACTATGTTAAATAAAGCCTTCAATTTCATGCAAAAATAATGGATTTCTTTTAACTACACCTTATATTTGAAGAAAAATTATTTTGTTTCCGTGTCAGATTACATTTGAGCCTGGTAGAGAGCAACGCCAACTGCAGCATCACGAACACTGAAAGATTTTCTTCCCAAAAAATTACATTGTAACCACAAACATGTGTACAACATGCTGGCAAAAAATCAATTCATTCCAACTAATGTCTTACTAGAAAAAAAAATCATCATTCTGACCTTTCCAATAGGGCTTCCAGAGAGAGAGAGAGAGAGAGAGAGAGAGAGAGAGAGAGAGAGAGAGAGAGAGAGAGAGATTCCCCGTTCAGGCATTCGGATTGCCAGGGGAACCCTGTCACAGGATTCTTCGCTGGACCGTCGTTGAAGGTCATTCGCTACTGCGGAAGTGTCGCCATCCTTTAAGGCACTTTGCAGCCGTGTCATTGAACGACGTCACTTGATTTTCATTGGGTAGGCATTCATGGAGGACCAGACGGACCCACAATTTGGGACTACTAAAAACGGCGCACTCTCGATACCCGGATCCTTTGACGGCACGTTCTGGAAGCGTTAAAATTGTTTCGTAACCGCATGTGGTGATATACGATCGGGATTGGAAGGATAAAAGGAGAGGAAGGTGAATGATGACGAGGTAAGAAGCGAGAGGAAGTGACAGAGAGAGGGAGAGAGAGAGGGAGAGAGAGAGAGAGAGAGAGAGAGAGAGAGAGAGAGAGAGAGAGAGAGAGAGAGCAGGACGTTCCATAGAGTCGTAAAGCTTTTCGTTTGTGGTCGCCGCACGCACGTTTCGGACTCTATCCAACCCTTAACCGCGGACAAGCCTCAAGGGCTGACACGAGCCCTTTTCCATTCACATCTCCGGTGACATTCCCGCGCGCTCCTCCTCGCTCTTCGTGTACTCGGCCAAATGGCCCCGGGTACCCTCATCGTACAGTGAACTTGCGAAAAATATGGGTCGACCATGCCACCCTTGAAGGGCCCTCGAATCAACGCCTCGACCGATACTCGCAGCGCCCTTTTGACATTAGCCTGACTGCGGCGGCGCGGCAATCAGGCGACGTCGATCCTGCAAAAAGGACTCGGTTCTTTCCGACCTATGTACACGCGGGCCTACCGCAAAGAAATTCTTTCGCGTACTTTATCGCTTCTTGCGGTAACGCGATGCTTATTGTTCGATACCGGTTGAGTTCCCTACGGAATAGCTGCGGTCGTCGCAATACCGGACGTCACCGACTCGTCTCCCATCTTCGACAGCGTTTAAGAATTTTTTAGTGTTCGGCACGTAGGATTTTTTTGGCATTCTTCAAGACGAAAGGGAGTGGGGTATATTATGGAAAATAAATAGTGGGAGAGAATCAAAAAAGAATTTGGGAAGCGTGTGGATAGAGCAGTAGGGTGAGGAAATTTATGTACTAATTAAAATAATGTCGCGGAAATTCAGTGGCTCCTTCTCGTTATCGCTCCAGACATTTTGTCACGTATGGTCTTACTTGATTTTATAATGAAAATGAGTCGAGCCCGCTACTGGTGCTCATACATACATTATATATATATATATATATATTCTTGCTTAGAAAGCTGCGAATACGAGACAAGGGCGAATAAAGGGCTCCGAACGAAGGGGCTGGAAAATCTCACGGAGAAATTCTAATTCAATTGACCTTCTCTCGCATAATCGCGAAAACTAGATAATAATTACCGTGAATCTTGAGGCGTGCTCGGGGATCTCGAGGTCACGACGAGCCGTACGATATTCTGATATCACTCCTAACCCCTTGAAATTCGAGTGGAAACTCGCTCGCGCCGCTCCGTCCTCTCGTTCCGCACCCTTTTTGGCGCGTGTACACCAAAATTTATTTATTTCCGAGGGTCGAAAACTGCGCCAAAGTCTCGTCGGGTACGTTTTAAAGTAATAGCCACCACGTAGGAATGTAATGAGAATGATAAGGGAAGATGATCCTTGGCGCGGATTACGAATGAAGAATCGCGGAATGAAAGGATCGGACGAGGTCCCTGGATAGACTGGAACGAACCTCATTAATTCGCGTCCTGCGTGTATGCCCCCTTAATACGTATGTCCATTCGGGATTCTGATGGATAACGATAAGACTTGAATTCTAAATCATTTTTACTTTATCGAAATTGCTGGTCGTTTCCCTCGATCGAACTGTGACAATTAAGGGGCTTTGTCTACGTAGAGGCCCGAAAAAGTCGTCGAGTTCCGATTTTTTTTACCTGGGGCGGTTGAGCCGGAAAAGAAATGCATTTTTTTAACACCAAGCTACATGCGTTGAGAGCCTTAAAAACAATCACCAAAAAATACAGAAAAACAAACGTGTTATTTAAGGTAACAATAAACACGAGTTTTTGAAAATCGTTTATTTTTAACCCTTCGACTGCACACTTCCGCCACGAACCTCTAACTGCACATGGGGTCAGTCCGACCCCAGACGTTTTTCAGATCATTGTATTTCGGTAAATGTACATTTTTTTTTTGTACAGACGTTTTTTGTAGTCAATGATCCTTATTTTATGGGCCAAAATTTTTTTTTTTAGAAAATTAAATGTTCAAACATTCGTTCAAAGTGGGAGATGTGTTGAAAAATACATACTTGTAAGAAAAAGATCATAATTCTTTTTCAAAATATAAAAAAAAGTCCTTTGAGGTTTTTAAAGACGAAGGTTTGTAGATATGAATAAGGTAGTGTCGACCGTCGAAATTAACAAATTTTTTTCGTATGAGAAAGTGATTCACTCATAAAATTAATTACACATCTATTCAGTATGATTATCAAGCTGTTAGAATTTTTTTCGATGTACACAATGGCCGACTACTAATATTTTCTTTTGTTATCTTTTTTTTATGCGCTCCGCTGCGTGACATATAGCATCCACAATTTTTCACCTTGAATAAAAAAACAAAAATTCTCGTCAATCTACATTAGAATACCTAGAGAAGTACGTAAGGAATTTAAAAAATATTATTTTATTCAAAAGTTGTAGGTATTATTTCAGTCAAAAATTTCGTATAAAACTGTTCATAAAATGAAAAGTTTTCGATTAATCAGAAATTCCGGACGTACTTCTCTGCGAAATGCAATTAGGAACATAACTTTTAAATTTAAAGTAAATCGAGTGAAAATTGGTGAAGTTATTTGTCACGCCAATTGGAAAAAAGTTCATTCGAGAAAAACGCGTTTGAAATTTCAGGTACTCTATGGCGGTGCCAGAGGTGGGCTTACGTTATACACTCAAAGTCGGTGAAAAAAATGTTCTTGCTATAAATCGAATAGTAACTTATTCTTATGATGATAAAGCATCGTTTTAGCGGAAAAGAATTGATTTTTTTAAAGTTCTACTGTGGCCTTACCCCTTAAGCATTTTCGGGATAGTGAAAAATGGAAAAAATCGACTCCTTCGGCAGATTAATTGTTGAAAACGTATATTTTCCGCATTTTTTTACTTCAATGACTTATTATTATTCACATTTACCGCAATCCTGCATCCCGGACATAACGGACGGATGCATAACGGACACTTGCTTTTAGTTTTGTGATCAGCATTCTAAATGCATAATTTACTATAGTAGCGTAAAATAAAAAATATCCATGAGCATTTTTTATCGTAGCTCACTTACGTGTAATAATAAAACACCAAATTTCACAAAAAAATATGTTTTCACTTTCACCGCACTACTGCATATCCGGGGTCGATCCGACCCCAGGTCCTTTTTCGGTAGCTGTTCTCAGTACATGGTCAGGATGTAGGATGGGGGCCGAGTATCCACCTATAAAGTAGGAGTGGGGGAACATTCGTGCGCCGCACTGCGGCCAAATTGATTACCCCGTGTTGCGATACAGTCGGTTTTAAAAAAAATGGGGTCAAAATAACCCAGTGTGCAGTCGAATGGTTAAAATCATTTTTTCAAACAACGTGGCGATGAATTGAAGCTCGGGCATACGAAATCTATGAAAACAGTCGTCATTTTTACGTAACTATTAAAAAAAAAAAAAATCGTTAACAATCATTAAGGCCACTCTAGAGGCCGAAAAAATAGGCTTTTTGGGGAATTATTTTCAGAAAAAACTACAAAATAAATCGAGATTACAAAAAAGGGTGTTTATCATACATATCCGTGACTGTATACAATAGTTTTTTTGAAGCAATTAATTCCAAAATGGCGGCTGTGCAGCGTTTATCTCAAAACTGCATTTTTAAGTTGGCTGGAAACATAACTCAGACAGTTTTCAACCTATTCACTTGAAATGGTGAATATATCTTGAAAAATACATTGTCATGGAAGTACGTAGGATTTTTAAAATATATTGCATAGTTAATTTGTTATTCACAATTATCTGACGATTCTTTTTGAAAGTGAAAAATTTGCCTGAAAAATCGTCAGCTCACTGTTAATAACAAAATTAACTATGCAATATGAAAAAAATCCTACGTATTTCCATAGACAATATATTTTTCAAAATATATTTAACATTTCAAGTGAATCAGATGAAAATTGTCTGAGTTATGTTTCCGGCCAACTTAAAAAATGCAGTTTTGAGATAAACGCTGCACAGCCGCTATTTTGAAAATTAATCGCTTAACAAAAATGATTGTATACAGTCACTGATATGTGTGATAAACACCCTTTTTTGTTATCTCGATTTATTCAGTAGTTTTTCTGAAAAAAAAATCCCCAAAAAGCCTATTTTTTCGGCCTCTAGAGTGGCCTAACCCCTTAAATGTTTCTCATCGCATCTCCTGTAAATTTGGAAACAATCCATTCAGTGGATCTCAAGATATCATGTCCACTGACTTTGAAAGTAGTATCATCTGCCGGTGGCCATGTGTTTGTTGTTTTTCGGTATTTTTTTTATGGTTTTCTAAAAAGCTCTCAATATACGTAGCTTCGTTTAAAAAGAAATGAGTTTCTTTTTCACCAACCGTTGCCCAGAATTTTTTTCGGCCTTTGGCGATTTTTTTTTCGGGCCTCTACGTAGATGTAGCCCCTTAATTGTCACAGGTCGATCGAGGGAAAGCGCAGTAAATTTCAAAATAGCAAAAATGATTGAAAATTCAAGTCGTGTCGTTATCCATCACAGTGAACAGATGGATCCAACAGGAGAAAAGTTACCATTCTGTTCATCGATCTCCGCCAACTGAAGCAAGCCCGAACATCGGCGAAAAATCGACAGCAAAAACGGATGAACGATTTTTCCATTGGCTTTTACGAGACAGGAAATGCCCTGGCAATTCATGGCCTTGGAGAATTGAGCCTGGCCTGTTTCTAAATTGCGACTGATCATTTTGTGTACCGAGATAAAGAAAGGGACGCCGTATAAGACGGGAACCAGGGGATGGCAAGGCAAGGCCGATCGTACGGCTATAGCTGTTACGAGCGGTACGTTCAATTAACGGTGACCACTGGCGACTTCTCTCTCACCCCCTCGCCACCGGCCCACTCGCTCGTTTGCGTCGTTGATTCTGACGCCACCGTGCTTGTGTTTAGCGATAGAAAACAGCCCTTGCGTCGTCCAACGGCAAACGTACGAGGGGTGATACGCCTGGAGGGATGGCGAACGCGGTAGTTAATGCTGAAGGCATACCTACTTACTACCTAGGGCAGTTTCTTTTTACGGCTGTACCACGAAACACACATGAGGCGATCAAGCTCCGGGGCAGTTTCTCGCTAATTGGTATCGAACTATTATTCGCCTTCATTGAGGGGAGATATACACCTAGGAGCCGGAAGAAAGGTCATTTTTGTGAATTTTTTCAAGGAAAACTATTTTAAATTTCGGATTGGGGTTTTAATTATCTAAAAGTATATACATTCAAAAATATTTTTAATTTTCTTTATTTAAAAATATAAAAAATATACAAGGATATTGTATGATCCTTGGAGCGTCGTAAAAAAATCTGCGTATACGGTACCCAGTGGCGTTTCTTCAAAAATGATCTAAAAAAAAACCAAAATGATTATTAAATTAGATACTATAATCTAGTGCTTGTCATAGCCGATTTTGAAAATATCGATTTATGACAAAATGACGGACGTTTGAACATAAATATTCATTTTTGGGCCAAAAATTAGTTATTATTTTGCCTATAAAACAAAAACTAAATAACGGAAAAAAGCCTATGAAAAGTACTAGATAATGATGTATAGAATAACCACAAAAAACCTCAAGGCAATCGGTTCGTTGGTTTTCGAGAAATTTTGGGTACCGTTTTGAAAAACGTGGTTATGAGAAAAACGCGTTTGAAAATTTGGGAATGAATAAATCATGAAATTTGTCAACTTACATGGAATCATCGATACCACGCCCGTAGTGTAGGTCTTCTACGGTCGACGGAATGTTTATTGCTTCTAAATCCTCGACCTCGACCTTCTAGGTGTATGTCTGCCCTTAACAGCACCTATATATATACATATACATATATATATTATATATATATATATATATATATATATATATATATATATATTAGGGAGGTTAACAAAAAAATTTCAACGGAAAGTTGAAGTATGTTAAGAAAAAGAAAATTTTGAAAAATTGGAGGGTTTTAAACAACTTTTTAGTTAATGCTCAAACGCCTTTTTCATGTTTTTTTTTTCATGATTATCGGAGTATTAGTTTTTTTTTATCTCGTCGCAAAAAATGTTAGTGCACGGTCCAATGTAATCTTGATTTAATTTTTTCTGTAACAATACACAATTTTTATTTAAATATTTTTTTCACCATAAACAATTTGTAGTTGCAGAAAACGTTATCGACCAGATAACCAATATTTGGAGCGGAACCGGAATAGGAATTTCTCAACCTTGCATCAATTTCAAAAAGTTACAAAAATTACGATTGGAGTGGGCAGGATTAAAAAATAATAATTACGGAAAAATCAAACTCAATCGTGCAACGAAAATCTCTTTAAACATAAGTTGGATAAATTATCCGAATTATATTATTGTGATGTCTATCGGCGGGAAAAAAAATTGGCGCAAAATCGAAAAAAAAATTAAAAGGCGTTTGAGCACTGCCTAAAAAAATCCTTGGACTTCTCAAATTTTGTATGAATTAGTTTTTCATAATGTAGCAACATTTTGCGTTGAGTACCGCCGAAAAAAATGTAACCACTCTAATATATATATATATATATATATATATATATATATATATAGTGTAATCCCCCGAAAATCTCCAAATCCCCCGAAAAACTCGGAGTTTTTAACTCCGTTAAAAACGTTTCTCCACCGATAAAAAAAATACGTGCCTCTTAGTTTTTTATACTCTTCCACATAAAAAACTTCAACAAAATCGGAGGACATCAAATTAATGTTCCTTGTTAGAAATTTTCCATACTTGTCATTGTACTGTTTCTAGAAAAAAACAGAGTCGAAGGAACTTTTCACGTCGTATTTTAGAATGGCTTTCCAAAATTTCCTGAACTTGGAAGCTTCCCGAGTCGAAATTTTCGAGCCGCGTTCAACCCACAAAATGAAGGCGAGCAGAAATCGGCGTGAGCGGATTATTGGGTATCTAAAGAAGGGTACCCCGAGTCGAAATTTTTAGCCTCCTCTGAACCCTCGCAGGACCCATTTCTTTTGTAATACATAAGCCGCCAGCCTCCGTTGAACCTACGAAACCTCATTTGTCGAGTTCAGTGCCATGCAGAGACCTCCTCTTGGCCCACAGTAGCCTCTGCTAGACCTCCCAAACCTTCTCTCGACCCCAGTTTCAGTGAAACGTGCAGAGCACAGGCCTCCTTAACCTGCTTTCAACCTCAAACTGTTGCCTCGACCCCACCTAACCTGCTTTCGGCCCAAATTCGATATCTCCTCCATCATCATTCCATTGTGGCCTGGTCGGTAACCCGTTCGATGACGAAATTAATAAAAATACATCGTCCCCTTATCAAATTATTAGTGCAATATTAATATGCGAAAACAATCAAATTTTCTCAATATCGATTTATTATTATTTTATAGGCAATTCATAAAAGAATGCTTGTATATACAGTCTTACTCCAATTCTATCGGATTAATGGGCGTTTTCCTGTCAGAAAAAATCTCACAGGAAAATTCTTAAAAAATGTCAGTCTATCCACTATAAGCTTATGCGACGTTTTTCGTCCTTGACGTTTCTTCTTAAACCCTCTAGTTCTTGAGTTACATTGCATTATCTAGAATTAGTCTTTTTTAGCAAAAAATGAAATAACATTGCGAAAAAAATCGTACAAAACTTTATAAAAACGCAAATGGACTTCTTGCTACCCCGTTCAAGTTTATCATGGATAAACGCAACAATTTTTTTTGCATAAGTCATGCGCCCAATTCTCGATGGTCGAAAAGAAGCCGAAAATCAGTCACGTATAAAAGTGCGTACCGGGGCGAAAAGAAAATTATAAAAAAATATTTCAGAAAAGCAATATAAAGCTGAATTTATTCCCGTCAAAATGCCATTCGGTAAATTTGGTTATCTTTTTATTTACGAAGCTATGTAACTTTTCGTGCAGCAAGAAATATCGACTATGGTGTATCCAAACATTTAAACGACGGTATATATTATATAATACTATATATATATATATATATATATATATATTATACTCGAAATATGTGGTTGCATTAATATATTCGAATATACACTACTAGTCAAAAGTATTCAGACACTTCAGATAACTGCAAAACTTAATATCACTTTGGATCATTGCAAACTTATGGTAGAATAATAATTATTTTACGAAGATAGTATAAAGCTCTGTATAATTACTTAATTATATAGATCTTTATAGTATGTTCGTGAAATAATAAATGAAATGAATTATATTACTCTAACATTATTTGGCAATTATCCAGCGCTCAAAAGTTTTGCGATTATGTGGAGTGTCCGAAAACTTTTGGCTGGCAGTGTAGATCTAAATAACATATAATGTTGATATCTATATGGAACGTTAGGGTGTTAATTATAGTCTATTTCATGTTTTACAGGATTGAAATTGTCGGTTTAGAATTCAACCTCATTCGATTTTTTCTTTATTTTTTCTTTTTGTTTTTGTTCGTTTTGTTTGTTTTGTTTATTCAATAATAAGTTGATAAATCGACGGTAATCGACGGCCGATTACCGTCGATTTTAAATAAAATGTTTGATTTTTCTTTGTTTTCATTTTTAGCACGTCGAAAATTTAAAAACCATTTCCACGTGTATGTATGAAGCATATTTTTATTTTTTTCCGCTAAATAATTATAATATTAACTAACCGCGTCTATTTGATTCTTTTTTATTTTAGTTAACTAGATTTTTCATAGAACCAAATTTTTCCTATTGCATTCCATCATTAAAATGATTGATTTCAAAAATGTTTATTTATAGAAAATGAATCTATTTAATATCGTCCAATAACTACATATTTTATTTGATCCTAATAAATCTGTGATTCGGTTTCATCAGTTCAACATCTTCATCTGTTCAAAAAAACAATTTATTTAAGTTCACTGAATGGGTCTAGTTATTTTTTTTAAATTTAACTTAAATAGAATTTTCTTAGAGTTAACCTTTTTTCTATTTGATTGAACTAATGGTCCATCTTTATTGCAACACTCATATAAAAGGAGCGGGGGGTAGAGAAGGTGGAGAGAGAGGAATTTTATATATATGTATATGTATATGTGTGTTTGTTTGAAAAATCTATAGCATGTTATTCGATGAAACTCTCTAATTATCACAATCATATTAACTAATTCACATAGCTTATGTGATACAACTAATAGTTAGAGGTATTCATTTGGTCTCTTATGCCATATCAGCGACCAAAATGTTATAAGCACTCGGTAGCATAGGGGCAGCGGAGCGTAGTTATGAGTAGGTAGGCTAGGTTCAAGGCGCATATAGGGCAAATATTTTCTTCGAACAAAACCATTTCTATAGGCCAGGGAATGACGAATTAGGATGAAAAATCCTTGTGGTAAAGCTCTCAATTAAGGCGTTCATTTTATTTTCGATTTATGAAATATTTTATACATATAGTACACTTAGCTTTACAGTGTGCATTGTAAGCAAATAAAGATTAATTTAAATCTCATCTTTATTAATATATATAAATATCTTTGAAAGAAATATGATCGTAGTAGGCTGTGAGACAAGGAAAATACCTATTTTATTTAAATAGATTCTATATAAATTCATTTTTTTGTTTAGCAGTGTACAGTAGGCCGAAAGGGGGGGAAGTAGGTTCTGCGGGAGCGCTCGCAGTAGGCCGTACTGAGGTTCCGTAGGTTCAATTGTGAACCTCACTGACCTCCTTTGAGTCAAAAAGTCTACTTTCTGCCATGCCGGAGGTTCATCGGAGGCTCTAACGCATGGTACTTTCAAACATTGTACCCTCCTTTAGATACCCAATAATCCGCTCACGCCGATTTCTGCTCGCCTTCATTTTGTGGGTTGAACGCGGCTCGAAAATTTCGACTCGGGACAATGTTTGAAAGTACCATGCGTTAGAGCCTCCGATGAACCTCCGGCATGGCAGAAAGTAGACTTTTTGACTCAAAGGAGGTCAGTGAGGTTCACAATTGAACCTACGGCACCTCAGTTCGGCCTACTGCGAGCGCTCCCGCAGAACCTACTTCCCCTCCTTTCGGCCTACTGTACACTGCTAAACAAAAAAATGAATTTATATAGAATCTATTTAAATAAAATAGGTATTTTCCTTGTCTCACAGCCTACTACGATCATATTTCTTTGAAAGATATTTATATATATTAATAAAGATGAGATTTAAATTAATCTTTATTTGCTTACAATGCACACTGTAAAGCTAAGTGTACTATATGTATAAAATATTTCATAAATCGAAAATAAAATGAACGCCTTAATTGAGAGCTTTACCACAAGGATTTTTCATCCTATTTCGCCATTCCCTGGCCTATAGAAATGATTTTGTTCGAAGAAAATATTTGCCCTATATGCGCCTTGAACCTAGCCTACCTACTCATAACTACGCTCCGCTACCCCTATGCTACCGAGTGCTTATAACATTTTGGTCGCTGATATGGTATAAGAGACCAAATGAATACCTCTAACTATTAGTTGTACCACATAAGCTATGTGAATTAGTTAATATGATTGTGATAATTAGAGAGTTTCATCGAATAACATGCTATAGATTTTTCAAACAAACACACATATACATATACTTATATATAAAATTCCTCTCTCTCCACCTTCTCTACCCCCCGCTCCTTTTATATGAGTGTTGCAATAAAGATGGACCATTAGTTCAATCAAATAGAAAAAAGGTTAACTCTAAGAAAATTCTATTTAAGGTAAATTTAAAAAAAATAACTAGACCCATTCAGTGAACTTAACTAAATTGTTTTTTTGAACAGATGAAGATGTTGAACTGATGAAACCGAATCACAGATTTATTAGGATCAAATAAAATATGTAGTTAATGGACGATATTAAATAGATTCATTTTCTATAAATAAACATTTTTGAAATCAATCATTTTAATGATGGAATGCAATAGGAAAAATCTGGTTCTATGAAAAATCTAGTTAACTAAAATAAAAAAGAATCAAATAGACGCGGTTAGTTAATATTATAATTATTTAGCGGAAAAAAATAAAAATATGCTTCATACATACACGGGGAAATGGTTTTTAAATTTTCGACGTGCTAAAAATGAAAACAAAGAAAAATCAAACATTTTATTTAAAATCGACGGTAATCGGCCGTCGACATTTATCAACTTATTATTGAATAAACAAAAAAAAACAAAACGAACAAAAACAAAAAGAAAAAATAAAGAAAAAATCGAATGAGGTTGAATTCTAAACCGACAATTTCAATCCTGTTAAACATGAAATAGACTATAATTAACACCCTAACGTTCCATATAGATATCAACATTATATGTTATTTAGATCTACACTGCCAGCCAAAAGTTTTCGGACACTCCACATAATCGCAAAACTTTGAGCGCGATTAATTGCCAAATAATGTTAGAGTAATATAATTCATTTCACTTATTATTTTACGAACATACTATAAAGATCTATATAATTAAGTAATTATACAGAGCTTTATACTATCTTCGTAAAATAATTATTATTCTACCATAAGTTTGCAATGATCCAAAGTGATATTAAGTTTTGCAGTTATCTGAAGTGTCTGAATACTTTTGACTGGTAGTGTATATTCCAATATATTAATGCAACCACATATTTCGAGTATAATATATATATAGTATTATATAATATATACCGTCGCTTAAAAGTTTGGATACACCATAGTCGATATTTCTTGCTGCACGAAAAGTTACATAGCTTCGTAAATAAAAAGATAACCAAATTTACCGAACGGCGTTTTGACGGGAATAAATTCAGCTTTATATTGCTTTTCTGAAATATTTTTTTATAATTTTCTTTTCGCCCCGGTACGCACTTTTATACGTGACTGATTTTCGGCTTCTTTTCGACCATCGAGAATTGGGCGCATGACTTATGCAAAAAAAATTGTTGCGTTTATCCATGATAAACTTGAACGGGGTAGCAAGAAGTCCATTTGCGTTTTTATAAAGTTTTGTACGATTTTTTTCGCAATGTTATTTCATTTTTTGCTAAAAAAGACTAATTCTAGATAATGCAATGTAACTCAAGAACTAGAGGGTTTAAGAAGAAACGTCAAGGACGAAAAACGTCGCATAAGCTTATAGTGGATAGACTGGCATTTTTTAAGAATTTTCCTGTGAGATTTTTTCTGACAGGAAAACGCCCATTAATCCGATAGAATTGGAGTAAGACTGTATATACAAGCATTCTTTTATGAATTGCCTATAAAATAATAATAAATCGATATTGAGAAAATTTGATTGTTTTCGCATATTAATATTGCACTAATAATTTGATAAGGGGACGATGTATGTTTATTAAGTTCGTCATTGAACGGGTTACCGACCAGGCCACAATGGAATGATGATGGAGGAGATATCGAATTTGGGCCGAAAGCAGGTTAGGTGGGGTCGAGGCAACAGTTTGAGGTTGAAAGCAGGTTAAGGAGGCCTGTGCTCTGCACGTTTCACTGAAACTGGGGTCGAGAGAAGGTTTGGGAGGTCTAGCAGAGGCTACTGTGGGCCAAGAGGAGGTCTCTGCATGGCACTGAACTCGACAAATGAGGTTTCGTAGGTTCAACGGAGGCTGGCGGCTTATGTATTACAAAAGAAATGGGTCCTGCGAGGGTTCAGAGGAGGCTAAAAATTTCGACTCGGGTTCACGTCCAAAAATGTCGAGTACACCTAACAATATTCACCAATAATTATTCTTCGGTGCATCAATTCTGTTTCGAGCGTTCCGTGTCGACTCTGGTCCATTTTGAACCGGATGAATATCAAAAAATCCTAATAAATTGGCCCGAACGGGAGGTCGAATCGAGGTGATGGTTTCCGGGTCGATGTGATGCATGAGGTAGAAATATAGTATCTCGCCGGGTGGACGCAGGACGCGGAATGAAAAATTGGGTGATAAGGGAATCAGAATCTTTGGTGTAGTATTATGAACGATCGCACGATCCCCCAAACTTGATGAGGAAAGTCAGGGGTCTGTTCGACTCGTATATCGGCGATAGGATTCTATAGTTCCCCATATACACATGGGGAAAAGATACTTCGAACCCGTTGTATCTATGCACTGTTGGCTATCAACAAATCCGGCTGTTTTGAGGACTTCACTCAATGTTTTTTTAGCAAACCCTTGATTTAGAAGGCACGAGAGTTCTCGAAATGACCCTGATATAAATATATCTACATTTATTTAACACTCCGTCTGTAAACATTTTTCCGTTACCTTCCGTCTGTAAACCTGGGTATTTCAAGCCCTGCCGTTTTTTCACCCCGTTAATACATTCGAAAATTTTTTTTTTTTAATTCATGCCAGTGTTCGAAACATTCAATTTAATCTATCAATCATAAAATTGACGGAAAATCATTTTTTTTCACATATTTATTGTTAAAGAAAAGAAGCAACTCGGGAGGAAAGTAGTTTTGGCTCGGACACGAAATACCCAGGTTTACAGACGTAGTGTAAATTAAAGAGAATTTTAAAGAGATTGGGATTTGAATAATGTCGAGTACGGTGACGATAAGTCACTCATAAGGACGATCGTAGAATGCCCTCACAAATTACCTTTTCCCATGTATTTGTAAAAAAAAACACACACACATTAAGGCTGGACACCACTGTGACGGATCGAAAAAATCGATCTTTTTTTCATTCTCTCAAAGTATACATTTTCAAGGAAATTTGCAAAAAAATTGAAGTTAAAATATTGAAAATTAATCAAGTTACAGACGATTTAGTGAGAGCAAGTAGCGCATCGACTTACGTACACTAAAACTTCCAATCGCGTTTTTCTCGAAACGTTTTTTGAAAAACTTCCAATCGCGTTTTTCTCGAAAAGTTTTTCTCGAATCATAACTCTAGCTATACCTGTCCGAATTTCAATTTAAAAAAAAAAAAAAGTTCCGTAATTTCAGTAGATATCCTTGGACAAATCTTTTTTTTCGAATTCAGTATATTTTAAGCCCCCAAATATAAGTAAAAAATTTCGCCAATACACTTTTTTTAACACCCGCAATTTTCCGATGTTTTTTTTCCAAAACGGCTACGTACATCGAGAACTACATTTATATAGATCATAGAACTTTTCTATTTTCATTTCTCAGACCAATCATTGTCACGTTATCAATCCGGGCGTTGGACCACATTTTTTATACCGAGGCTTATAGCTCAATAACGTGGATAATTTTTAGCTTTTCTAAATATAAATTTCCACGAAACAAGTTCAATGTGTGCTTAATAACATACCTTTTTTAAATCCCAAATGAATAATCCAGAAGACACAAAAATTCGGAAAAAACGACTCTTTTTCGACCCGTCACAGTGGTGTCCTCCCTTGAGCATTTTCTCATAAATCCATACACAGAGAAAAAATGTATTTTTAATATTTTCGAAATATTTGTTTTGCTATATATATAAATCGTATAGGATGTACGTGTATATAGTACGGCATAGAAGGAACAAGAGGATGCTCGTGTGCGAGGGCTGGAGATATACGGCAGAAAAATGCGAAAATTATTGATATTGCTTGGGTCACATATCATTGTCTCGGGATATAGACGTCGTTCCACCCTCTCGCGCCCGTTTTTCTCATATATATATATATATATATATATATATATATATATGCATACACCTCTTCTTTTAGTCTTTCTCTCTCTACCTCAGTCTCGTTCCTCGTTCATGTTACACCATCGCTGCCGTTTCCTCCACACTTCGACCTTAAGCCCCGTAGCCCATAGGAATAAGGCACCTCCGGCATCGGCTCGAACCCGAACACACGTGTATGTATGCACGCGGTGTACATGGGCACACGTACATACAGGCGCGCGCACGGGGGCATAAAAATATGTACACATTTTTACATGTATATATATGTATATATATGTGTATATCATGTATATATATGTGTATCACATGTATATATATATGTGTGTATATATATATATATATATATATATATATATATGCGGGGTGGAAGAAGGGCTCACGGGTGCCGACGGGCCTGATATATTCTCGCAATATTTTTCGATCATCGCGTGCCGCGGAGATTTATACGGCAGGAGGAAGGAAGCGCAGTTCACAAGAAGAAGTAGAAGAATAAGAAGATGATGAAAGCCGGTTGCGGGGGCCAAACCGCACCACCTGATCGCGAGTTACTGCACACACATACGAACCGAGCCAGCTTTTCGAGTGCTATCGCTTCCCATAACACGATCCCGGACGAGTTTCCCTCTCGCAGTCCGTTGCGTCACGGATTTTCCGAACGGAACCAGCACCATATTATAATCTTTTTAAGCTTTGAATTTTGTTATTTTTATTTATTGTTATTATTATTCGCACGATTGTTAGAGCAATCCTCATCGTAATGTTTTTATTTTTATAATTGTTTTATTTATTTATTTATTATTATTATTACTAGTAAAAAAAATTCTACCAGGAGTAAAGAAAAAAGTGAGCTCGATGTTTGAGCATTTTTAGCTGGGAAACTATGTGAGATAGTAATTTGAAAAAAATCCTTGATGTTATTTACTTATGGACTGATGGGAGAAAAAATCAGCTCTGAGATCGATGGATGCGTTTTGTCACTTATTATTGTTAATAATATAATTATACAATCCCGCACGAGTATCCCTCTCGCTTTTGCGTCACGGATTTTTCGCACGAAAGTAGCGTTATTTCTTGGTCTTTTTTTATTTTTTGATATATCTTTATTTATTTATTTATTATTATTATGATTGCCATTACTATTATTGTAAAAATTCTAACAGAAGTAAATTAAAAAACTGAACTCGATATTTGAGCATTTTAAGCTCGAACACTAGTCGAGAAAAAAATCTGAAAAAAATCCATGACGTTATTTACTTATATATTAATGGATGAAAAAATTAGCTCCGAGATCGATGGATCCGTTTAGGATTTGTGGCCCGTTTGTTGCCACAAAGTGCTACGCGAGGAGGAGTCATGGGGGATGGGATGGGAATTATTTTTTGTCCGCAATTCTGCGTCGTTTTTTTCTTGTTGCTTGTCGCAATAATAATATTTTTTTTAGAGTCATATTTGTCTCACTCGTACCTACCTACATGATCTTTTCTTCGTCGGTGAAAAAAACAGTTCAGTCTAGAGGGCTCCTATAAAAAATGCTCCATCGTTTCGAGTTTCAAGATTTAAAGAAAAGTATCCTCAGAAGACGAATATATCGCAGAATTCTCTTTTTTTTTGACACACGTTTATTTATTTTCATTCGCACGTGTGTCACGACGATAAATTTCGTAAAATTAGTCCGAGCCTTATAACCGTAGCTCCGAAATCGTAACAATTTACAATAGCGATAAGGGAGCCGTGGGCTGGAAACTCGGGATATATATACTTAGCCCTGCTCAAGCTAATTGCCCGTTGGGGAGAAAAGATTGTGCGTCGAATCGTGGATGAAACTGACCAGCGGCAATAGAGAATGACCATGCGATTTCGGTGGAAGCACGTGTAGTACAGGATTCGTGGGCTATTCCCACGCGACGATTAGTTCGAGATATTTGTACGAGATCCATCGAACGAGAACTACTACGGAACCCCGGAGGGTAACTGCCAATGAAACAACCACCCCATCGTTTCGCCACCCCTCGTCCTTTCTATATCTTCCACCTACGTATATTCACTGCTCTACGTATATTCACTGTAACGTACACACGCACGCGCTTATATACATCTATGGACTGGCCTCTTCGTATCGGGGTCGAAGGACACGTATACTGCCGACCAACATCGTTCGATTAACCGTATGGTCTCGAACGATATATATACTTCGCCTCGTTTCGTTTCATCGCTACCAAGCACTAACTGCGTGGCACTGGAAAGCTTTTTCCGAGGGTTCTCAGCTCCATCCCCCCAAAGGTGAAACGTTCTTCGAATTTTGTCAACTTAAAAAAAAATTACTAACGGATAACAATGAATGAGTCATTACTGCCAGTTATTGATTAATTATCAAGCATTATTAATTAATAAAAGTAAATTATAAACGATCCGTGATTTATAAACAACGATGAATAATTGTTATTGATAATTGATAAATCATAAATTATAGATAACGAGAAATAAATAATAAATAATAATCATACATAATTAATAATAAATAAAAAATAATTAATAATAAAGCATCAATAGGTAATAATTCATAATTAATAATACATTTTTATAAATAATGAATAAACGAGAAATATGTAATAAATAATAGATATACATAATTAATAAGAAATGGAAAATAATAGATAATAAAGCATTAATAATTGATAACGAGTAATGGACAAGAAATAATGAATCATGAAAATAATAAAATAATAAAAAGAAAACAATAATAAATATGAATGATAAATCATTGAACCTAAATCTTAAATAATTAAAACTGAATAAGAAAAAATAATGGCTAAAAATAAAGCATTAATATTCAATAATTAATCATCCATAATTAATTATGAACGGAGAAATGAAGGAGAAATGAATAACGAAAAATAATTAATAATAAGTATTACACCATATTACACCATTAATGCTTATTAAAAAAAATATATATCTAATACATGGTGAATAGAAAATCGTTAATCATGCATCTTGGATAATAAACCATAAATATTATAATCATCTGTTGTAAGGAGGACTGGAATTTTTAAGCCAATTTTCAAAATTCAACATGTCAATTTCGCTCAACGGAGATATAATAACAAATGGTAAATAATCGATAATAAGGCATTAGTAATTGATAACGAGAAATAATGAATCATGAAAATAATTAACAATGAATTAAAAATCATACATAAAAAAATTACTAATAATAAATTATGAATGATAAATCGGTAACGCTAAATTTTAAATAATAAACCCCAAGTACTAGATCATTCTGTTGGTAAGAAGACTAGAATTATCACGCAAATTTTCAAAAGGTATCGTGCCATTTTCGCCGCACAAATCTATAAAATCTATGCCCAAAAAAACATTTCGTCACAAAGCTACACTAATAAATATTTAAAGTTACAAAATAATAATTTAATTTCAAGCGCTACTATTTAAGACCGTTCAATAATTTTCGTGCGTTTTTTTTCTTCACAATGCACGCTTTTTCCTGTTCGTTTTTTCGCTGAATTCTATGGTATAGTTTGAAGATGTGGTCACCGAGGAAAGGACACTTAATGTACCCTCTCCGTGAATCGAAGCAATAACAGTGGCAAGGAGCCCGGGAGCACCTCGATGCCAGGACGAAGATAGTTATACCGATAGAGTCGAGATGCCAGTTAAACTGTTCGGAAACTGACCAGCTATCCAATTAAGCGAAGATCCTGTAACGTGCGGGCTTCGTATATACATAGGGTCAGCACTCACATCGTTCCCCGTATTGCCACTGACCACATATTTAACACTACATAAATCGTTACGGTCTCTGGATCCTTCGTCCTTAATCCAATTATTTACCATTTCGTTCGTCCGCATTTCCGCATCAACTTCGATATTGCCCAATGAATACGTTCACGAGGTCCGCGCGCAATACGATGAAATTGCTCCATTATTCCAGTCGAAACGAGGGTGGAAAAATAAATAAAGTGTAGCTGTAATAAAATTCGATCTATTGTCAAGGAAAAATCAATGTGAAATTCGATTTCTGGCGAGAAAAAAAAATCTATAAAATTGTATCTCTAATCAAGACTAAAAGTACTATAAAATTCGATATACGTTCAGGCCAAAAATCCTATAAAATGCGATTCACTGGTAAGCCAAAAATCCTTATGAAATTTTAACTACCTTCAAAACACAAATCGTTATAAAATTCGATTTACGTTCAGGCCAAAATCTGTACAAAACTCGATCTACGTTCAGGCGAAAAAAACCCTATAAAAATTGATCCACAGGCAAGCCGAAAGTCCGTGTAATTTTCTATCTACTTTCAGTCCAAAAATCCTTATAAAATTCGAATTCCAGCCAGAAAAAAATCCCTATACATTTTTATCCCCCATCAAGCCATAAGTTTTTACAAATTTCGATCTACGTTCAGATAAAAAACCCTATACAATTCGAGTTCCAGCCAGAGAAAAATCCCTATACATTTTTATCTCCCGCCAAGCCAAAAGTTTTTACAAATTTCGATCTACGTTCAGGTAAAAAACCCAATAAATTCGATCCAGAGGTAAGCGAAAAATCCCTATAAAATCCGATCTCCAGGCAGGCCAAAAATCCCTATAAAATTCTATCTGCATTTAGGCCAAAAATCTCCACAAAACTAGAACTAAAAATTTCGATCTACAATCTACCCAACAATCCATGTAACATTCAATCTACGTTCAGGGCAAAAAATGCCCAAAAAATCCCCAAAAAACTTCGATCTGCAATCAACCCAAAAATCCCGACAAAATTCAATCTCCGATCAGGTAAAAATTGAATACCAGAAAATAAACCAAACATCATTGCATTCGGATTAAATGACCGCCTATAGTTTCGTCCCACAGCCGCAAGGTTATTCCATCCCCAAAAAAAAATTCAACAATTCTCCATTAGACCAACCAATCTCCAGAAAAATCAATAAATAAGTGGAAAACTGTTGGACACAGCGGTCTTTATTAATTAAGAGAGGTGAGCATGGATGGTTTTTTTTTCATCGCAGCCGCACGAACGGCGTTTTCAAAAATCGGCGAAGAACGGCACAGGGTTGATATTTGGGAAGGATTAATTGTAGTTCACGCTCGAATGAATGGTAGCTACAGAGTTAAAATACAGGAAATTGGAGGGACGAGGAGCAGGCGGACCAGCAAAACGAATCCTCCGCGTGACATCTCGTCCTCGCGTTATCCTTCGACCACAATTTCATTCGGTCGAGAGCCGCATACATGCGGACCAGGTGTATACGTACAACGTATAGTGGTGACTGCGTATGTTGTCAGGGATATACCTACGAGTTATCCAATATATATATGTGTGTGGAAGGATGTGACTTTGGGGACATTTAACTTGAAGGACAGTCCTGACAGTGGTCTGTTCTCCCCATACTCAACATTATTCCAACCCCAGTGTCTCCGAATTCACTTTCAGATAAACTTCAGCATATTTATGCAAAGGTCGATTCAAGGACCGTTTCGCTCACAGAATCAACGATGCATTTGAACATTTTTCGAAGACTATTCTCAAAGCAGCTGTGCTGATAGCCAACATTATACAGATATAACGGGCTTAAAATTATCTTTCCCCGTGTATTTTCTATATATAGCAAATACATATGCCAACGCCCTCGTGCCGCGGTGCACGTCGATGCGTTGGCTAATGCAGGGCCATCGATAAATGCCATCGCGTTCCACCAAACTCATAAACCAACATTTACATTTAATTGGCCGGCCGTGTCGCTGACTAATGGACAGCCATTCGACTTTGTCCGATCGTCATCCAAAACGTTCGTCGGTTTCGGAGTCTGAAACGCTTCGTCTTTTTCTGTCTGTCTCTCTACCCCCTCTCTCTCTCTCTCTACTCCTCTCTCCATTATTTTCTGTCGTATTAGCCAATATTAGTAATAATGATTGATTTTTCCCATTTCGTTGTTACTTTTTACATGTTTTGTATTAATTTTTGCATTATTTGAATTCTTGCTAACATTATTATTGTATTTTCGTGGCATATGAATACGAACGCAATTTTTTCACAATCTATGTGTAAGTAGTAGGGTAGATCCACCAAAGAGTACGCAGGGCTTTTGAAGGCGGGGTAAGGTTAATTCGGTGAAAAAAGGCATGTTTTTAAGGGGTTACGCCCACTTGCGATTTTGAAAAAATCGATTTTTTTATTGCATTTTTTTTTAAGTATAAGTATCTGAGAATATGTCCTGAAAATTTCAAGTCGATCCGAACAAAATTGACTGAGATATGAGCGTTGAAAGAGAAGAACCCGTTGTGTAAACGACCGGAAATTGAAACTTTAAACGCGTTTTTCTCAAAATGGCATTTCTGAAGTCGGTGACCAAGATTACTCGAACACTAATGAACCGATCTTCTTGAAATTTTGCAGGCTTATTTAATACATAAAAATGTAGTCTTTAATCGTTCTATTTTTTTCGTTAAAATCGAACCATTAACTTTGACTGTCCGCCATTTTGTGAAAAATGAATATTTTTTAAAATCCTTCAATTAAAGACTAGTTTATACTTATATTTGACTAAATCCATCCGCATTTTTTTTCAGATGCTCCACTTCGCCGCAATGTTGGTCACCGCAAACCGTGTATATAAAAACATTATTTCATTGACGGCCATTTGCCACTAAACAATGTAATATTTTTCAATAAAAAAATTACTGAAAGTTCTTCAAGATGTGTTCTTTAAGATGGTATAATGAGCGATTCAAAATGTTTTGTAGTTTTCTTTAAAAAAATTCATGAAAAAGGCCTTTTTTGCGCTACAAGTGGGGGTAACGCCTTAAGATTTTTTGGCGATACAGATAGTGTCAGTTTATTCAGTCAATTTCCATATAATAATGCAACATTTGAACAATACTTTCCTAAAGTTTCGTTGCAAAATATTGAAAATTGAGCGAGTGACAATGAATCTCCGGAGGCGCCTCGAAAAAAGTTTTCCGGTGTACATCATAACTCGCAACGGAATAAACCGCGACGAAAAAATCAAAATGCATTTGTAAAAGGAGATGTTTCTCGAGGTAATCACGGTTTTTTACGATTTTTCAATTTTTCGTAGCACTTGGGAGCCAAAAAACCGATTTTCGCTAAAAAAATCGACTAATTTGTTGTTGTAAAATTAATAATTATTTTTAAAAAACAAAAAAGCTCCCGATAATACCTGGTGAATTATGTGAAGAAGTACTGTGCACAATTTCAAAACGATTGGTCCAGTAGATTTTGAGTTATGGTGCACACAGACTTCAAACATGACAAGTTTCAGAAAAAACGCTTTAAAGTTTTGCACACTGAAAAATTGAAAATAAAACTCGATAATTTTCTTATACTCACACAGAGTCGTCCATGCCAGGTTCGTAGAGCAAAAAGCTTCCATAACCATGATCTAGGGCATCTTTTTGCATTTGTGTACGCAAAACTCTTCCTTCTTTACTGTCGTGGGCCGCTGCTCCTGTGCTCGGTCTGCAGCAGCAGCCGGGATGAAAACCCGGCCTGGAGCAACGAACGCTCAAATACTCATAACTTCGTCAATTTTGCTCCGATCGACTTGAAATTTTGACAAAATATTCTTGAGATATTATGCATTCATTTAAAAAAAATGTAAATACCTCACCCCCCCCCCCCCTCCTTAAGAAATTATCACAGTGTAACGGGTCGAAAAATAGCTGATTTTCGCGAATTTTGTTTTCGATGGTAAAAATACGCTAATCAGTCTGATTTTTTACAACAAATCAAAGCAATCATGAAAAACAGAAAATAAATTTTTGAACGTTAATTTTTCTTACATTTTTTAACGATTGAAAATGTATTCGATAAAGAGGAGTCCTAACGGTGAAGATGGTTGTGGCCGTAAATATTATCTGAAACAAAACTTGTAAAAAGATTAATAATCAGTATGAACGCCGGTATCTTGCTATATTACTTCTGCAGAAGTGACAAAATGCCGGCCGTTTGAAGAAAAAGTATGGTATTCAGCCTATTTATTGACAGTTTTTCGGTAAAAAAAATTGGAATCTTCCGAGTGCGAAATTTTTATATAAATTGTCTACTTACGTTTATGTAATTATATGAACAGCATGTTTATAACCGACTACACTATCGGATAATTCAACAAAGAAAAAACGATTTTTTGAAAATTTGACATTGTGATAATCCCTCTATTTTTTTCTTGTATTGGCAACACCACCTAACCTGACAGTGGCATGTATCATGTCAAGGTGTTGGACAATAACTTGCTTCGTTAAGGTATTTATTTCTAATTTTATGACCAATAATAGATTTTCGATGTGTTTGATCTTGTTTTTTTAACAATTTCAAACACGTTTTGTAATGTTTGCGATTGATTTGCGCCCAACGAATGTTATTATCCTTGAAATTTGTGATCCAAATTTTGTTTTTATTGAGAAGTTATGTCGCCTTTTTGCTTGCTTACGAAAATTATAGTGACCATAGGCTAAAAACACGTATTTGTTAAGAGTGCGCACTGTTTGGGTGAGCTCCTCACCACTACTCCGCTCTCATACACACTCTTACAAGGAACATCCCTCGGGTGACACCCTTCGATTTTGTTGAAATTTAGATATGTTATAAAGCACCGAAAAGTAAGCGATACGTATTTTTTTTTTATCGGCGGAAAAATGGTTTTCAGGGATGAAACGAACCCTCGAAAATAGGGGTGTTTTTCGTTTTTCGTCGATAAAGTTATCGTTCTCATCTCCAATGTATAAGGCACAAAAAAACAAATATTGTTGCAATTTGAATTTTTGTAATATCTCGTACCGTTAAAACGTTATCGACGAAAAACGAAAAACATCCCAATTTTTGAGGGTGCGTTTCAGCCCTTAAGACAGTTTTTTCGCCGATGAAAAAAAATACGTATCGCTTACTTTTCGGTGCTTTATGACATATCCAAATTTCAACAAAATCGAAGGTCACCTGAGGGATGTTCCTTGTTAGCTTCTATGAAAGGTTCTAACTGCGTACTCTTTGCAACACAGCACCCTAAGAGCGCGGACGGGACGCGTTTTAAGTTCAACGGGGTATCCCTCTCTGGAAGTCCAAATTGAAGGGTCGGAACGATGATTTTTTTTTCTAGTAACACTTTGGCTGGAATAAATTAATTTTTTCCCAACATGTTGTACACATGTTTGTGGTGACATTGTACTTTTTTCGGAAGAAAATCTTTCAAAGGGTTCATGGTGCTGCAGTTGGCGTTGCAGTCCTCCACTGGCGAGGCCCGAAATGGGCGGGATCTCTATCAGGCTTAAATGGAAAGGAAAACGAAAGGCTGAAAGGAAAACGAAAAAAAATCTTCAAATATATCTAACTGGCTATGGGTTCACGATCCACTTTTCGAAATTTCGAAAAATACGAAAAATGACTAGATACTTCTGAAAAGTAAACTGAAAAGTAAACTGAAAAGTAAACGTCATTTTTCTCTTGAAAAACAGGATGCTGAAGTCATTGTTATTAACAAATGGTTCATCCAATTGAAAAATGCGATCGTCAACCGAAAATGACTACTTTTTGAACGCCAACTGTCCAAATTCAAATGAATGGTGTGAAAGTTACTCAAAATATCAATCCCGCCGTGTGAAGATAATCGCGATCAGTGTTGGTACATATTTTACGCGATCTTGTGAAATATTGTCGTCTTGCCGCTAGTCAGCGATTCCGGCGCCATATAAGTGTCCTTCCTCATCATCGAGATCGTGTTGCACACCAAATCTATGCAATCTGCTGGCAGTTCGGGCCTCTTTTGAGTGTTCTTATGCTTTGATATCTGCTTTCGTTGCACATGAATTATCATTAAGGGGTTATTCCGGTGTGACACTTTTAAAAAAATCGATTTTTTCCCTTTTTCGACAGTTTATACTTTCAAGAATATGAGATGAGATTTTTATACTTTCAAGATTTATGCTTTCAAGATTTTTATACATTCAAGAATGTGATATGAGATTTTTCATATTTGCTGACATTGTAAATCAAAGAGCAATTATCCGATCGACTTGAAATTTGAACTGAGTACTTTTAAATATATTTACTCTACAATGACGAAGGATATTTTTGATTGAAAGAAAATTGACGATTTGGCATTGAAAAAAACGACCATTTATAGGCAAGAAAACAGACTTTTTTCATAACGACGCCATTTTGTTAGATTTTGATATTTTTCGAAAATCCTACGTCATTGTACTGGAAATACCTTCCAGTTTAACGACATTTTTTTCCTTTTTCGGTTTCAGCTACCTAATCGGCCGGAATCGCGTCAGCACTAGAGGAACTTTATTGTGGCCCCTCCGGAGGCAGCGCATGAGTCGCTTGGATCTCAATATTTGTCTATGAAAAAATTATGTAATATAGGTCACATATAGCCAAATATATTCTTAATTTTCCGGAACATTTAATTGAGTCCTTTTCTTCCGAAAAATTCCCGAAAATCACTTAAATTTTGGGCGTTCACACGGTATAGCCCCTTAACTTTATTCCACTCCACTACAATAGGTGTAACTTGGTTACTTTTTAGAATTTTAGGGTTCCATTGATCTTAAAGTATTCCTGAAAGTACTCATTATAACAATATGCAAAAAAAAGATTTTCTGACGTTTCCAGAAGTTTCCGATACCCTCTTAAGCTTTTTTCAATCTTTTTCAACAGTGTTACTTAATTTGTATTTAAAATAATTTATTTTTAAAATAATGTAAAATAAATATAATGTTTTATATTTAAAATAATGTTCCTAAATGACCAAAGCTTAATTATAAATAAGCAGCACAAAGTGTATTGTCAAAATTCATTTTTCTAGAAATAAAAGTTTTTAAAGAGCGTACTCTTTGGTTGCTTTAACCTAATATACAAATATTATTACGCGGTTTATATTTCTATCAATATTATCTTGTTCGATGATATTATTACGTAGTTTTTTTTTTATAAGATATGTGTAGTAATAAAATGATGACATCCTTTCATCTTCAGCGACCCCAATATTTAATATCAACCCCACACTATACGATATATCGATGTGGTGGTCTTCGAATTCCTGACAGGCGAGCAAAGCGCCATAAAACTTGGTGGCTACGTTCTAAAATTCACGCGGGCGAAAACCGGATACGAGGTATAGGAGCGCGCCACACAGGCGCTCCGTAACAACAGTTCTAATTGATTTTACGGATACGTTAATTGCGTTATTGCGCTCACGTGTACGGCGACGTATAAAATATGATGGAATATCGTGTATCTATGTGTGCGCTGCGATACGATATGGCTCGGTTGGGTTCTCTCTTCATCGCGCCCCGCACTCCTCGATACTTCTAACCCAAAATTTATTACGCTCATTCGGGCTCTCTTGACTCTTTGATGTTGATTGTTCGAAAGTTTTCGTTCGGTCTTATCGCGATCGGGGGAAACGCGCGTCGTCGTAGAACTTAGAAGTTTCTTCGATCGACGTGGGAAAAAAAAGTCAAACGAAAAGTTCACGGTTATATTTATTTATTTACGTGAATAAATTATTTAATTATGGGAGACGAATATATTCAATTAATCAATCAAATTAAATATATATATCAAAAATATATTAACTTAATAAAGTGGAATATGTTGGGGAATGTCTTAAGGGATAAGGACCCCATACAGATAGAAGGTAAAAAAATATATATTAAAAATATATTATTAAATATATTAAATAAAAATGGATGAGGTAGGAGAGCACTCTCACGAGTGAAAAAAATTGTTTTTTTTTTTTGCATTTTCTCAAAGTACCTATACATATTCAAGAATATGTGATAAAAATTTCAAGTTAAAATATTGAAAATTGGGCAAGTTGCAGATTTTGTGAGATCAGGTAGCGCAACGATTTACATATACTAACACTGTCAATCCCGCTTTCCTTGAAACGACTTTTTTCGACCTGGCCGGAATCATAACTCTAACGATAAGGGGGCGATTAAAAATTTTTTAAAGCCAAAAATCTCGTCAACAATTTAGCTACCGCTGTACGTAGCCTTTTTTCCATTTAGTATTTGATAAGTCCCTAAATATAAGTAAAAGTTTCACCAAAATTACACTTTTTTGCGCTCCCGCCGTTTTTAGATTTTTGCTACGCCTACGTACAACGAGAACTTTATTTATATAGATTATAAAACTTCTTTATTTTCATATTTCAGAGCAACCATTGTCAAGTTGTCGATCCGGCACTAGGAAAACCATTTTTTGTACTACAGCTCTATAATACCTCAATTTTTTATTTTTTTGATTAAAAATGTATACGTAATAAGTTCAATATTTGTTCAATAACATACCTTTTTCCAAATGCCAAATAAATAATCCAATGGAGAAAAAAAAATTGGAAAAATCGACCTTTTTTAACCTGTCACAGTGGTAGATCCCTTAATATAATAAAACATGAATTAATCAGTTCAATATATTCAATGAACGAATATATTCGATTTAATTACAGTAGACGAATGTACAGGGTGTTGGGATGGTCGGTTCAAAGCCTTAAGGGGGTGATAGGTCACCTCGGTAGTAACATGTCTAACCTAGGTTACTTTAGTCCAAAGTCTAAGGATTTCGAGCTATCATATTAAGTATGATTTTTTGAACATTTCCCAAAACTAGGTACTAACTCGTTCATAATGTTCAAACAGACAATAATTGGTAACTAAAAAATTATTTGCGTCTTAGCTTAAGGCGTTATACGCAGTTGCACGGCAAAAAAAATCGTTTTTTTACGATTTTTTTTCTGGAAAAGGATTTCATTTGGGCAAAACGATAAGCATTAGGCAGTGTAGTGGCATCTTTTGCTTTAGATTGGCATTTTTTATTTTCAAAAATATTCATTAACATTGCTCCTGTAGAAAGTCTCCTGGAGGTCCCCGAAAAAAAAGTGTCCGGTGGTGAGCAAAGTATCTCCGGTTTGGATTATCTAAAATGAAAAAACCAAAAAGATTCTCTTAGAGGATAGATGAATCCAAGTATTGATCGAAGGAATAGTCGAAATTTTAATTTTTGACAAAATGGTGGCTCCGGAACGAATGAATTTCGATTTTCGACCAATTTTTTGTCGTCAAATCGTTGAAAAAAAATAGAAATAATTATCGAAAATCTTATTTCTTCGATCAATATCTGAAGAATATATCTGACAAGGTTGTGTTAAAATTGCATATCGATCGGTTGAGCCGTTTTTGAGAAATCGTGCTCACCGACTTTGACAACACCGTTTTGAGAAAAATGCGTTTGAAGTTTCTCTCCTTACAAATATGTGTGTATTTCCGAGAATATTCGCTTGATCGATTTGAAAATTTCAAGGGATAAACTCACATATTTGTACATTCCGAAAATGCAATTTAAAAAAATCGAATTTTTAAATTGCCTAACTGCGTATAACCCGTTAATGTGTATTCAATCAACAAATACCAATACAATCATCTGTATCCACATAACTAACTAAATGGGTCGTGTTGAATAATTAAAAACTTGTCAAAAAATTAAAATAAAACAAAAAACTTGTCCAAATAAAAATGGAACAAAAAAATTGTCAAAAGATAAAGATGCTATTCTTAAAAAAATAGCAGTAACACAAGAGATAAACGAGTTAGTGCCTAATTTTGGCAAATTTTCCAACAATCATACTTACTTAACTCGAAATCCTAAGGTAACCTAGGTTAGATACGTTCCTAACGAGGTGACCTATCACCCCCTTCCGGCTTTGCATCGACCTTCCTAACACCCTGTAGGTTCAATTTTATATACTTGTGTGACGATTAAAAATAACCAAAAATCAACCCTGCAGGGATGATTTATTTCAACATTTTTTTCGTCACCAATTAATTGTCGAATTCGTCGCGAGTGAGTTTCGTTATCGTGGAATGTTGGAATTCGCGGTTTTGTTACAGTGGCACAATAATCGTACTATTGTGAAAAAGGGAATTTCGTTAATAACACAGAACGATATTTCATATCGAGAGTGAGATCCGCGTTCTCGTCACAGCGAGAAAAATGATGCGAAGAGAAGCGCCGAGCATATATAGGGCTATCCACTGTATGTGGTAAAGCCTGAGGCCGCAAACGCTGTCTTCCTTTTTGCCCCCCCCCCCCCCCCGCACCTCGCCCGGCATCTCGCTCTTTCTCCCATTGGCCTATCCCATACAATTTCTCGTTCCACGGGGCTAAATTCATTTTGACAGATTTCATACATTGAATTGATGTTTATACGCCGGGTTTTGCGAGAGATAAGCCGGCCGGAAAGTTGACAGAGACCTCGCGGATAATGCGACGAAGAGAGAAGAGAGACAGAGCGCGGGAGAATTTGCCGAAAGCAGGGAGAAAAAAAAAGAACGAAACTTTTTCTGCTCGATCGCATGATATATAGCGTGGCGTCCAAGGGATCAAATCCTTATAAAAGATAATGTGCGTGGGGCAAAAACCCCGGAGAGATACAAAAAGCACAAGGGGCACGGGGGGTGAAGGGCATTGACAGGAATTGTAAGCGAGCAGAGAAAAAAGACAACGATTTTGAACAAGGATCTTGCAGACGTTTCTGCATATTTAATAATCCGGAAATAAAAAATAAAATAAAAACGTCGCGACAGATCAAGCATACGTAATTACTCGTGTGGTTAGTCCGAAATCCTACCAATATTTTTTTATTAAATAAAATCCTTGTCAATGATTATCATCGAACTGAAAAAAAAATTGCCAGTAGATGGTAAGAATACATCGATAGGGACTTTAAAAAAAAATATTGGAAGTCCTTTTTTTGGCATTTCGGCTGACAATTTGTGGTTTCACTGGAATGCCCGGCATTATTGTTTTATTTCGATTTGGAACTTCACTCTGAGCTCATTCTTTTTGTGATCGGGCCCTTTTCAAAATGCTGTTTAATTTACTGGCCTCTGATTATTTTTCGATTTTTGGCAGAATTTCAAAGTCGGATGGTAGATTTTTGCAAATTGTATAGATACTGCTTTGCTTCTTTTTCGGTGATTTTTCAAATGCACTTTACGGGATGAACCAAGCGGCATTCTCTAAATTGACCAAAATCCTTTTCGAAAACATACCAATAACTTTCCGTGACTCAAATAGGACCGTCGCTATGACTGTTTTAAATTTCGCAATTTTGGAGAGTCCAAAAAAGTGACCAAGGAGGATGGAAAAATATTTTTTCGACTTTGAGACCATTTCGCGGGTTTGTCAAAAGGGACATTTTTTTGCGGATTACACATAACACCTAGTTTTTTTCTGAAAGCTCAATATTAAGCCGCGAAATCGCTAAAACCGTGTCCCGATAGATTTTCGATGATTTCTCATAGCAAAGGAGGGTTTATGGCGAATCTAATGGTGAATTCATATTAAGGGCGTAAAAATCCATCGAAATGGACCTGAAGAAGAAATATCAGACAGCAAAATTTTATGCACTTTGACTTTCTCCATTGAATCATCGATAACTAATTTCCCCTTTCGATTTGGAACTTCAAGCAATGCTTAAACTCTTCGTTATCGCTTTCTCTAAACAATTCCGTTCGATTTATTGAGCTTCGTTCTTTTTTTTCGATTTTTGGCAGATTTTCAAAGACGGATCATCGATTTTTGTCAATTTTTTCATACATATTTGCATTTTGTTCCCATATTTTGCAAGTGCACTTTCCGGAAATAGTAATTAAGATATCGAGATGAATCCAGCGGCATTTTTTATGTCAGCCAAAGTACTTTTCAAGACGCCCCCATTTAATTTATTTTACTGAAATACTACCGGCGCTACGCCTGTCTGAAGTTTTGGAATTTTAACGATTCCGGAAAAGTAGCCAAAAGGGTTAAAGAAAAATATTTCGACCTTGACTGCATTTTGGGAGTCTATCCGATGGAAATCTTTCCATCTATTACGCGTATCACTGAGTTTTTGTCCAAATCTCAAAATTTCGCCGACTGAACGCGAAAAACGTGTCTCCACACATACTCGCCTATTTTTAATAGAAATTGAGGGTTTTGCGGAAAATTATTGGTAAATCTGTATCAAGGGGGTGAAAAAACATGAATAGCGCTTTATAAAAAAAAAAAATTAACTCACATTTTTTCGCATCTTGACCAATAATAAATGTTTTCACTCAATTCCCGTTCATTTCTTTTCCGTTTTGATTTAGAGCTGCAAAATCAACCCTTGACATGCTGCACTCCAAGGGGTGCTTTCACCCCTTAAAACCCTCTTTCTGCAGATAACAAAACTATGCAATAATGTTCAATGCTCTACCACGTACATTTCGAGTTTCAACGAAATCGAAGGCGGACATCACCTGATGTTCCTTGTCAGTTTCGTCTCCGATCTCCGTCTACGTAATGCGGTAATTAAGAAGAACAGTAGTCAGGAGCGTTCAGGGCGCTAACAGGATTACGAGGTATGAGCGAGTGTCGCTCTTTGGATTACAACGACTCGACGAACTCGACGCTGATATTAATTTTCACAAATGCATATCAGCCTGCTCTGATTGATTTCAAAGTTCTCTTGTCGCGCAACTCGTGTCTCTCGAGCACGACATTCGTCTTCCGCGTCTCAATCTCATTCTCGCTTTTCTCGTTCAAGCAAAATCTCTCTTGCAGAAACACTTTATATATATACATACATACATATATATATATATATTCAATTTATTACGTGTTATTTTTTATTTAAAAGAATTGAATATTAACAACGTTATTGAGGTATAATAGAGACTCGGTATAAAAAATGTGCCCAACGGTCGGTTCGACAACTTGACAATGGTTGATCTAAAACATTTTTTTATATATATATATTTATTTATATATAAAATATATATATATATATTTGTATATGTATGTATATATATATATATATATATATATATATATATATATATATATATATATATATATACATACATATACAAATATATATATATATATTTTATATATAAATAAATATATATATATAAAAAAATGTTTTAGATCAACCATTGTCAAGTTGTCGAACCGACCGTTGGGCACATTTTTTATACCGAGTCTCTATTATACCTCAATAACGTTGTTAATATTCAATTCTTTTAAATAAAAAATAACACGTAATAAATTGAATATATATATATATATATATATATATATATATATATATATATATATATATATATATATATATATATATATACACACACACACACACACACACAAAACACACACACATATGTTGATCAGGAAAGTCCATTTTCAAGGAATTCGATTTAGAGGATCGTCCTTAAGGGGGGACACCACTGTGACGGACCGAAAAAAGGTCGTATTTTCCGAATTTTTTTGTCTACTAGATTATTTATTTGGTAATTGGACAAAAGGTATGTCATTAATCATTAGAAGTATACATTTTTCTTTACGTTCACGATTTTTTTGCCCTTTCGATATTGATGACACCTGCTACGTGAAAACAAAAATTTACTAGGCATGTTTTAGTAGTTATTGAAGCCCTAGGAACCTTGAAACACATTTACAACTGCCATATTTAATTTAGAAAAAAACACGCTTGAATCGTCAAAATCTGAATTGAATTAGGTGTAACACCAGTGTTATACTATGCCGCAAAGGGTTAAGCATACATTCAATTTATTTCGTGTAATTTTTTATTTAAAAGAATTGAATATTAACAACGTTATTGA
Organism: Ophion obscuratus; assembly: GCA_964007375.1. Lineage (NCBI taxonomy): Eukaryota > Metazoa > Arthropoda > Insecta > Hymenoptera > Ichneumonidae > Ophion > Ophion obscuratus. The sequence continues at coordinate 22,008,042 of OZ023320.1, read as the reverse complement.
GGTATAATAGAGCCTCGGTATAAAAAATGTGGTACAACGGTCAGATCGATAAGTAGTTGATCTGAAACATTTTTTAAAAAGTTTAATACTTTATATAAATGTAGGTCGCGTTGTAGGTAGCCGTTCAAAAAAAAATGACAAAATGGTAGGTGTTAAAAAAGTGTGTATTTTTTTGTGAAATTTTTACTTATATTCGGGGGCTTGAGAAATACTAAATGTACAGAAAAAACGTTTACGTACAACGGTAGCTACTCAAATTACGGGAAACTTGTTTTTTGTTTTAAATTGAAATTCGGACAATTATAGCTAGAGTTATGATTCCAGCCAGGTTGGGAAAAATCGTTTCGAGCAGAACGTGATTGAAACGTTGAGAATGGATCGTTGGAATATGGAAAATCGTGGTAACTTGGTAAATTTTCAATATTCCAACTTGAATTTTTTTTACGTATTTTTTAATATCTGTACTTTGAGAGAATACACAAAAAACGTAATTTTTTCCCATTACAGTGGTATCTCGCCTTAAAATAGTAAAACATGTCAATACCCAAAATACATAAATGTACCAGGTTCAAAATACAATTCCCCGTATACGTCGGAATGCTCCTATTTTTATTTATTTATATAATTTATTTCCCTACAGGAAATTGCAAAAAACTTTTTATGCGATCGAAATATTTGTTTCTTTCCTAAAAAAATAAAACGACAAAAAAAACTTATTCGAGTCAGTACCCTTTCCTCCCGAGTGTATCAAGGCGTCTTCTCACTTTACAATTTTCAGAAAATCGATTTTTTTGTATAACTTTTTTCGAAAGTATACAAATCCAAAAGTATCATACTAAAATTTTATGAAAATCGACCTGAATTTTTGTGTGGCCGTTACTACCTGAGCACGTTCATCTGCTCGTTGAAAACTTTAAACACGTTTTTCTCGAAACAACGTTTTTCGACGGCTGGTTGATAAAATCCTCGAAACTACTGAACCGATCCTTATGAAATTTTAACCACATATTCTTTACACCTATAGCTATAACACATATATCAAGGATTTTTTTAAATTTTGATATTAACTATTTTTTATGCTAAAAATCGTGAAACAGACACGTTTTTTTTTGCTTTTTTTTTGCAAAACGTCCGCCATTTTGTTATTTTTGCATATATAAAATATCATATGATATGCGCTATAGTCATTACCATGATCAATCTAAAACCGTTTTATTTTTTGTTTCGGATGATCCATCTCCGAGATTTCATCAACAGCGCAGACCGACAATTTTTTCAGGACATTTTTTCAACTACCATTTTTGTCTATAAATAGTGACGTAAATTTAAAAAAAATGTTTATTTTCATGTATTTCGAAAGTGTATTTATTAAGTGTAACTACTTAATAAATATACTTACTTAAATTAAATAAATACACTTACTTAAAATAAATACAGTAGTTACTTTTATATCAATATCTATAATATAAACTTATCCAAAAAATCATGAAAAAAGCTTCTTTTAGCGTCTAAAATGAGGAGGAAGGCTTAAGATCCCCGTCCATTCTGTACATTTGAAGAAAAAAAATTGTCATGCACCATTCGCTATGGAAAACATTCCCTCCTGTCAAGGTCCCAAAAAGTTGATTTTTCGAGTCTCCGTTCCGCCGGAAGTCTTCAAGAGGGGCGCTCGTATCGAGAGCACTGGCGTTTCGCAGTGCGGAGAAAAAATCCTCGCAGACGCTAAAGATCTCAAGCTTAACGTGTCTGACAACATATACAGTGCACGCACAATGTACTCCTCACTAGAGTCCGGTTAATTGATGGTTCTCTCTCTCTCTCTCTCTCTCTCTCTCTCTCTCTCTCTCTCTCTCTCTCTCATCAGAGCCACCGCGTAGACTCAGCATGTCGTATGTCCATAGATATAAATTAAACGTATCCCGTGTCGCGCTAACGAAGCCTCATTATAATTAATTAACTTCGCCAAGGATAATTGTCGCGGACTTCCGTATGAAAAGTTGAAAACTCCACTGATGATAGAACGACAGAGGTTTGGGGGGGGGGCTCAGATTATATGCGTGCGTGAGATCTACGGGAAAATATTTTCACCCCCCCCCCCCTCTGCCTCGCTCTTTCCTGAACAGCTTTTCATCTATGCACCTTGAACACGTCGTCCATCTACGACTACATCCGAGCATGTACATGCGCAAGCATAAATATAGTTATTATATATGCGCACCCGCATATCGTCGTTATGCGTATACTTCGTACAATACATTTTATCGTCGTGTTTCTCTCTCGTGTTACCTTTGTCGTATCCCATACACATCAGCTTTTCTCCGTTAGATCCTGTTTCAACTCTCTTCTTCGGTGCTGTACATACGCGTGTCCTTACGACTTGGCGAAAACGATCGTCGCACCCTGCGCCTTATACCGGATGACCTCACTGTCATCGTCCTCGCGCTCGGTTATTATAAAAATGCGTGGGGAAATAATGTCGTGTCGATGAAAACGAGGAAGTCTTTAATTTGAGCGGAGAGGAAATGATCATTTTTGTCTACCCATTGATACGATGCTCATGTGTGTGTGTGTATATATATATATATATATACTACTGTGTCCAAAAAATAAGGTGACATTGTATTTATTTCGAAAATTCTTTATTTATTTTTCCAAATCAATTTCATCCCCTTCAAAGTAATCCCCTCCCGATGCAATGCACTTATGCCAACGGATTTTCCAATCTTCGAAACACTGATTGTAGTCACTTTCCGAGATGGCCTTCAGTTCCGTCTTCGCTGCGGCTTGAATCTCCTCTATCGTATCAAAACGGTGTCCCCGGAGCGATCTTTTGAGCTTGCTGAACAGCCAGAAGTCGCACGGCGCCAGATCAGGTGAATACGGTGGTTGCGGAACGATATGGGTTGAGTTTTTGACGAAACGTATCCGCAGCAGAAAATTTATTCCGCAAACAAAATTTAATGCAAATTCTTTGCTCAACAAATTTCGACATCGCAAAAAACGAAAAACTCAGTTTTAGTACCTCACAAAACGACGCGTATCTCAAACACTAATGAATATTTTGACATGTAAATTTGACATAGATGTCACTGACAGTACTACCAACCTAAAAAAAAAATAATTCTCCAAATCCTTCGACGCGCGCAGTTTAAATTCAAATGTCACTTTATTTTTTGGACACAGTAGTATATATATATATATGGAGTCCCCCTTATCTCTGCCATTCAAAATAACTCGGTAATTATCGACGTCACAAAAAAATGTTCCAGACAAAAGTTGTACGGTGTGAAGGGGGCCATCAAATTCGACCATTATTTTTAAATTTCAGCGGAGGTGCTGACGTACAGTGAAGGTCACCTCCACATTTCGAAATGGAATGGTACATTTTTTTCATCCATCTTGTGGAGCACCTCAAGCCGCATAAAACACGTTAGGGGGTAAAAGTCGTTCAAGGTCATTCTAGGTCAGTGTCGATGGATACAAATCTAAATAGGTGATCTTGAACGACCTTGAACGACTTTGACCCCCTAATGTTTATTTATGCGGCTTGAGGTGCTCCACAAGTTGATTTAAAAAAAATGTACCATTGTATTTTTAAAAGTGGAGGTGACCTTCACTGTGCGTCAGCGCTTCCACCGAAATAAAAAAAATTGGTCGCATTTAATGGCCCCCTTCACTAAAAAGTGACGTTCAGAAGGAAAATCTAGATGCCTTAAATACCTCTCCAAATCACGCCCATGTATGCCCTACGATCTTTGTTACTTTTCGAGAAAGAAGCATTAGTATTTTTTTCTTTTGTGTATGTACTTCCCTCGCGAATTTTTTAACTTGTGTCATTGCCACGAAGTGCACTGTTGAGCAGTAAATCAATTACCGACTGAACACTAACGTAAATGTCTTAGATGTTTGTCAAAAGTTGAAAAAACAGGTTTGAGAGGATAAGTCACCAAAGTTTAGATGATTAAAAAAATGCTTATACTCTAAATAACTCCCGATTGCTTTCAAAAACGTCTAGAAGGAAAGTACATGCAAAAAAGAAAAAAAATAATAAAAAAAACTCTGCTCCCGGAAAATACGAGAAAAATTAAAACGTTTTCTATTCTCGATAAGTGAAGAAGATCGTAGAACACACATGGGACTGATTCAGGTAGGTATTAATACGAGACATCTAGATTTTACTCGTGGACGTTATGGAAAATCTGTTACTGATTCCGTGATTATATATATTAAATATATTCACCAGGTAAATAAATAAAGCGTAAAAGAAACAGCACATACAAATTCTCACCTCACAATGTGTCTAAACTGGTTCGATGATTTTGGATGATAAAACCTGCAGAATGGTGTATTACTCATACAGTATATTGGTCGAAAGTTTGTTGGGCGATAAAAAGAGGGTAGAGGGAGAGAGAGAGAGAGAGAGAGAGAGGGCGGAAGGGTTCCGCAACAGTTTGTTCAAGGGAAGGAATAGAGCCACCGTATAAACTCTATAGAGCCACCGTATAAACTCTCCGCGGGCAACCCTGCCGAGAATATAACGGGTACTCGATTGATATAAAAGAGTCCATAGCGGTTTGGAGGCTCTCTCGGTTTTCCCCAAAAAAAAGCTGCTAAATCACTCGTACGTCGCCAGGCACTGCACGAGTCGCAACATCAACAGCATTACATATGTGTGTGTGTGTGTGTGTGTGTGTGTGTGTGTGTGTGTGTGTGTGTGTGTGTGTGTGTGTGTGTGTGTGTGTGTGTGTGTGTGTGTGTGTGTGTGTGTGTGTGTGTGTGTGTGTGTGTGTGTGTGTGTGTGTGTGTGTGTGTGTGTGTGTGTGTGTGTGTGTGTGTGTGTGTGTGTGTGTGTGTGTGTGTGTGTGTGTGTGTGTGTGTGTGTGTGTGTGTGTGTGTGTGTGTGTGTGTGTGTGTGTGTGTGTGTGTGTGTGTGTGTGTGTGTGTGTGTGTGTGTGTGTGTGTGTGTGTGTGTGTGTGTGTGTGTGTGTGTGTGTGTGTGTGTGTGTGTGTGTGTGTGTGTGTGTGTGTGTGTGTGTGTGTGTGTGTGTGTGTGTGTGTGTGTGTGTGTGTGTGTGTGTGTGTGTGTGTGTGTGTGTGTGTGTGTGTGTGTGTGTGTGTGTGTGTGTGTGTGTGTGTGTGTGTGTGTGTGTGTGTGTGTGTGTGTGTGTGTGTGTGTGTGTGTGTGTGTGTGTGTGTGTGTGTGTGTGTGTGTGTGTGTGTGTGTGTGTGTGTGTGTGTGTGTGTGTGTGTGTGTGTGTGTGTGTGTGTGTTTGTATATATATACATAAACAAATATATATGTACCTATAGTGCTGTACGAGGGGTTTGGCGCGGGCGCAAGAGCGCACAAGATTTGTGCTCTTGTAAGCCAAGAGAGAAAAACCGAAACTGAGAGAGAAAGCAAGCGAGCCCCCGTGGTCTCGATGTATCGCGAACGATTGGGCGGGATAAAAGAGATACGGGACCGAAATCCCTCGGACATTCAATACATCTTTCTGCGTCGAGGGACTTGTCCATTTATATATATATATATATATATAATAAATCGCCGATACCACAGCAGTTTCCTCCGGCGAAGTGATGGTCGATCCTTCCGCGGTAATACTTTTTCCAAGGGGTGCGAAACAAAATTTTGTAGTGACAGGCGAGAAACGTACCGGACGTTTAAAACAGGTCAGTAAGGCGCAAAAAGGTCAAACTCTCTCAATCAATCACGTTCCAACCTACGACGAGAGAAATCACCTCGTGAGAATTGAATAAAATTCACGTGTGTGATCCTCCTTCGTAAGAAAACACGATTTTATTTTACACGTGTATATGTGCATATATATATATATATATATATATATATATATATATATATATATATATATATAATATGTATATAATAAAAATTAAGTAATTGTACATTTTTTATACACATTGATCGAGCCTATGGGCTTTCCTGTATTTCTATGTTAGAAACTAAAAGAGAAGGCGAAGAAACATTGAAGTGTTATATCTATGCTGCTCACCGAAAAATGAAACTACTTTGGGATTTTTTTTTAATACTGAAAAACAATTCGAAATTGCGTTCAAAGGATTTATTCTATATGGGTTGACGTGTACAAAAAAGCTTTACGATGAAAGAAAAATACAAAATGGCTCAATCGCAGCTACACTAAGAGCGTTTTTTAGGCACTCTGTGAGACGATGAAGAACTATTATGGATTAGCGCCAAGCGAAAAAAAATAGTTCTTGACTAGATAAGTTTTGCTAGATAAGTACACACGATTATGAAAAAAAATATAGTTTTTTTTCGCAAAGCTGCATCATTTTGAATATATTTTTGGTTTCGGTGAAAAAGCAGCTTCAGTTTGTTTATAAAAACAGTTTGTTTTTTCGAAATTTATACTAAACGAAAAACCCATCCGTCATTCCATGACCAAAGGGTCACAGATTGATAATATGCTTTGAATTTGTGTTTTAGATCAACAAAGAGGGGGGCAGTGATGTCAGCCGTTTACCTCCCGCGATTTGAGGACCTGTTTTCCCGGAGCTGCAACGACCGCCATTTTGATTTTTTTTTTTTTCAAAAAATTTTTTTTTAACGTTCTGTATATCATGTATAAAAGCAAGAAAAAAACCGCACTCAAAAAGCTTTACTCGTTTCCTTAAAAAAAAATAAAATGTAAACATCTGAATATGGCACTCCAAGGACAAAGTCTCCCTTAATCACATATATGAGTTTCAACAAAATCGAAGGCGGACGGATGTGATGTTCGTGGCTGGATGTAACGCCTTAAAAATTTTCTTCGCTACTCTTTACGCAAGTCTGCATTTTTTCTCGTCTCCACGTTTATTTCCAGTAGATCGATTAATTAATTTATTTGCCGTTTTCAGGCCGAAGCCCCGAATTTACGTCTCGACGAATTCGTCATGTTGAAGCGCGGATGATATTTGCAGACGGGAAATGTCACGCTCGATCGAATAGAGAAAACGAATGGAAATTTGTGTTACTCGGTCGGGCGCGTATGCGCGTCTCGTGGTTTACTCGTGAGTCTTGTCTACGAGTTTGTTTGCGATCTCGGGAGGCTTTTCCTTCAGGAACACTTAAATCGAATCGTTTATAGGAGGCGATTCTCATCCCTCCGAGCGCGGGACATCTTCCTCCTTATGCTGCGCCGTGTCGTTTGACGAATTTATTGGCCGCTCGCAAATCGAGCAATGGTTTGCGCCAAAAGCGGAGGAGTTTCACGAAGTGAAGGAAAGTGCAGGAAAGAGGGACTTCAAGCGGAGTACGACGGAAGCAGAACACTGTGCAAGGGGCGGAGGAACGGACGACTGAAGATTTGCTTTCGATTGAACTTTACCGCAGCCGTACGGAGAGAACGGCAATAAAGAAAAGAGAGGAAGTGTGAGAGAGAGAGAGAGAGAGAGAGAGAGAGAGAGAGAGAGAGAGAGAGAGAGAGAGAGAGAGAGAGAGAGGGAGGGAGGGAGGGAGGGAGGGAGGGAGGGAGAGAGAGAGAGAGGGAGGGAGGGAGAGGGGGGGAGGGAGGGAGGGGGGGGAGAGAGAGAGAGGTGAGCCACTTTCGTCGCCCCAACGATCAAAGAACGAGAGAGGACTCCGTCGTAATCGCCAAAAGGATGCTCCCTTATGGATTTCTTATCCGAATTTAATTTGTGGTTATCGAGGCGCGTGATTCGCGAGGACCACGATCTGAATTCCCAAAGAGCCGCGAGTCACGTCAACGAGGATAAAATTGGCGTATTATCTTGGCTCCGATCTTATAGATATCTCGTCCTCGCGTACTCTTGCTCCAACTTCATTTGCATTGTCTGCTAATCGCGATTATCGATTTTAAGGCAATTCTATTGTTTCGCATAAGGTATCTGCGGGTAACAAGGCCTAGCTAAAGGATATTTGAAATGGAATGAAAAATATCCAATTCAAGGTAGTACGTGCACGAACCTCCTCATTAGAAAAAAAAATTGATTTTTTTGTATGCTGTAGTAGAGACATAAAAAATGACGTCCGCGAAAACTCTGCAGGCCTTACCGGCTAAATGCAATAGTAATTAAGGGAAGGGTAGGGGTTTACACTTTTGAAATATCGATTTTTTTTGTCTTTTCTTATAGTTAAGGGGTTACCCCCACTTGCGATTTTGAAAAAATCGATTTTTTTTATTACATCTTTTTGAAGTATAAGTATCTGAGAATATGTCCCGAAAATTTCAAGTCGATCCGAACAAAATTGACTGAGATATGAGCGTTGAAAGAGAAGAATCCGTTCTTCGTGTAAGCTGAAATTGAAACTTTAAACGCGTTTTTCTCAAAATGGCATTTCTGAAGACGGTGACCAAAATTACTCCAACACTAATGAACCGATCTTCTTGAAATTTTGCAGGCTTATTTAATACATAAAAATGTAGTCTTTAATCGTTCGATTTTTTTTTTCGAAAAAAATGGCCGTTTTATAGCCAAAAAAAGGCCGTTTTTTTTCGTTAAAATCGAACCATTAACTTTGACTGTCCGCCATTTTGTGAAAAAAGAATATTTTTTAAAATTCTTCGATTAAAGACTAGTTTATACTTATATTTGACTAAATCCATCCGCATTTTTTTTTCAGATGATCCACTTCGTCGCAATAATGGTCACCGCAAACCTTGTATATAAAAACATTATTTCATTGACGGCCATTTGCCACTAAACAATGTAATATTTTTCAATAAAAAAATTACTGAAAGTTCTTCAAGATGTGTTCTTTAAGATGGTATATTAATCGATTAAAAAACTTTTGTAGTTTTCTTTAAAAAAATTCATGAAAAAGGCCTTTTTTGCGCTACAAGTGGGGGTAAGGCCTTAAACATTTCAAGAATATAATCCCAAAATTTCAAGTCAATCAGAGCACAACTCTCGAAGTTATTGACTATTTAGTCCCACTCCTCTCGTTTTTCCAGCTCGCGTTTTTCTCGAAACCACTTTTTCAAAGTCCATGTTCACTGCCATTTGAAAACTACATGACCGATTTATTTCAAACTTGGTACACACTTTCTACATATAAAATAACTCCCCCCAACGGTTAGTTTGAGATTTTTTTACATTGAGGGCGTTTTCCACCCCCAAAATGGCGGAATTCTTCTTGAAAAATAGCACTTTTCACTTTTCATGACCAGCAAAAATTTAGAAATTAAAAAAAATTATCAAAGACCGTTGGGGGGAGGATTTGACGATACTTTGACTAAATTTTAATGGTACTTGATTTCAGATGATTTCTAGCTGAGATACAGTGAACACCGCAAATCGTGTTTTTCCAGAGGCGTTCTTGGAAAAGCTTTGCCACCGGCTTGTTTGTGGATATTTTCGCGTACAAATTTCACGGAATGTTTTTGAAATGACACTTAACAATGTACAAAAGGTTTCAATAAATTTACTCTATCCATATAGATGAAAAAAAAATCGCAAAAAAGTTTTTTTTTCACCCTGAAAGCCCTTCCCCCCGAATAATACCACCTAACCTCTGAATAATAACGAATAACAAGAAAACTATCGCGGTCACGTATGTTCTATGAAAAATATAGGTGACGGGACATTTCGAGCAGTTACCATAGATACAATCGACTCATTTTTGCGTTCGCTAGCCGATCCTGCCATCTCTCTTGATACAATATGCACATTAAACACACGAGATTACACATACGGCGAACAAACACATGCTTGTCATGTATCGAAAGCACCTGAATACAGCGTTGCCACGGATATTGCCAGAATCATGAAATGGCGGCCTGTGACTATTCAAGTCAAACCTGATTGCGATTTAACTTCACTTACCAAACTATAATACAAACAGTTATCATATGCACTTCTCAAATAATTATTTTCTGTATCATGTTTATTATTATACCCAAATACATTATATTTTGCTTTTTTCAGATTCGATAATTTATAAATTTTCTGTTAACCAGTCAATCCGCTAGTACTACCTTAATCAACATATTTTAATTACAATTATTATTTAAGTTCAGTTTCTATAAAATATAAACGAAAAATGTTAACTTAGACCATGAACAAAAACAAAATAAATAGTTTGCCCTTAAAATATTCTTGATAATTCACACTATAACAACATGCAAAAGAACGATTTTTTTAAATTTCCAGTGAGGGATACCCCCTTAAGAGTCCATACTATTAAAAAATTCAAGAAAAGCGATTTTTTTTCAAATTTCTAGATTAGAATACTGCCTTAAGCTACACTATACACTATTTACCGAGGGTACAGGGAAACTGAGGAAAACCCGTACCGGTATAGACGGCCCCATATCCTTCTGATTCTAGCTCTGGTGCACGGACGTGTCTCCACCAAGGTCTCAGAAGTATTGGCCTTCCGCTCACTAGTTGGTTTTCATCCCTTTCTATTCTGCGTTCTGTTCTGACTTTGAAGACATTCGACAACGAACTACCTCAAAGCAGCCGGATGTGCTGATGACTTTACCATTACGTCTACCTAATCTAGACTTTACCTAGATTTAACGCGTTGAATATTAACTTTTTTCTATATTCATGTGGACAAGATGGAGTGGAGAGAGTAGATCTGGAATCCGCCCACGCAACTCGATAGAGAAAGAACAACGCACACGGAGATCAATCTGCATGGGTGACTTTCATGCACTGCTAATCCTGGACACACATATATATATATATATATATATATATATATATATATATATATAGTGTACATTTATCCCCGTGCACCGAGTCTCACTGGACCTTCAGTCGTGTCGGTTAGTCGAACGAAAGAGAGAAGGTGGAAACGAATACTAAATGAACGAAAAAGGTCTGTCTAACTCGGAGCTTGCAGGCTCTCACGTTCCTCTCACCATGAAAGGGACTCGTACAGAATCCGGGAAACCCCATACGCCCGGGGTTCTCTCATCCACCCCCTTTCAGAATATCGTCCGAGCCCCTTTTATCTCTATATCATTCTCGCTCTCTCTCTCTCGATCTCTATCTCCGCGACGACAGGAGCCCGACTAACGACTAATTGGAATTCGTCCGTAGAGGTCGAAGCAAGCCTTTCTATAATTGAGACGTGGCCAAGCCGGCGAAAAAAAAGCAGCAGCTCGCGTCGCCCATCCTCTCGTCCTCTATGCCCATGCCTGTATGGACGCGCTTGAGTATGAGACGCATACGTTTTTTTTTTACTTTTCCTCCAGAACCTTCATCCCTTTTCACCATGTGTTCGCGTCCTGTCCTCCACCCTCTTTCTCATCTTAGTATGGAAACGCTAAATCTATGACTTTTTTTAGGAGCGTCGAAAATCTCCGCTCGATAAATCGCTGCAGTTTTATTCTCTTTGTGTACCACAAGAGAAATGGAAGCGTACGCGAAGGAGTACGGAAGGATTTGTCTTTGAATTGTGGAATATGATGCACCAGAGGCATTTTTGAACCTTCGTATTTTAATCGTCAGCGGAATCGACAAAAACCAGAGACAAATTTTATTCGATTATTTTTTTCCATTTTTATTTAATAAAAATATCGAAATTCGTTAAAATGTCGTGCTTTGTGCAAAATATAAAAAATATATAGACGTATATATGGGAATATAGATTTTCGGAGACATTTTGAACTTTCGTATATTAATCGAAAGCGGAATCGACAAAAACCCAGAGACAAATTTTATTTGATTATTTTATTCAATTTTCATTTAATTAAAATATCGCCATACATTAAAATGTGATTTTTGCAAAATATAAAAGATATATAGATGTATGAATATAGATTTTGGAGACATTTTGAACCTTCGTATTTCAATCGAAAGCGGAATCGACAAAAACCGGAGACGAATTTTATTCGATTATTTTATTCAATTTTTATTTAATAGACATATCGAAATCCATCAAAATGTCGTGCTTTTTCGGAAAATATGAAAAATATATATAGATGTTCATATGGGAATATAGATTTTGGAGACATTTTGAACCTTCGTATTTTAATCGAAAGTGGAATCGACAAAAATTGAGACAAATGTTGTTCGTTTATTTTGTCTAATTTTTTGGTTAATGAATATATCACAATTAGCCTGAATGTCATGCTTTGTTGCAAAATATAAGCATATATATATAGATGTATACATGGGAATATAGTTTTTGGAGACATTTTACTTCAACGACCGTCTTCACGGTTTATGGTCCCTCCACTAAAAATTAAATCATCCCCAATGTCACCAAAGTCACCTTTAGATAAATGCGATCCTATTTGTATGGAGGTCCCTTCGGGAGCCGCCCTGTCCCTGAAATCGCCATTCATTTTCCAAAAAGGTAATATATACGAAAGAGGGTGAGAATAAAAAAAAGCGAGCAAACTGTGGAAGCGCCCGATCCTCTCGATCAGCCGCAATGCCAAAGGTGAATAAAAGCGCAGGCAGCGACGTCAGAGTTGGTGAAGGATTATTCGAAACGGAGATTCGAGCGAGCTCTGCTCCTCACCGGGGAAAAAAAACTTCGCGTACACATTGGACAGATGGGGTCTGTACACAAAGTTGGAGAACTGCCTGGAAACGGGTTTGCGATAGTTTGCAAGAGCTGGCCTTTTGATTGACTGTTTGAACGATTTTTATACCGGAACTGTCGAGGGGATCCTCGCTTCACCCACCCTCCTCAACCGGCTGACATTGATTATCGCTTATTGAGTTTGCACCGCACGCTTCTTCCTCCTATCCGATCCCTCATGGGCTGAGAGGCTCTCTCACCCCCTGATCGTCTACCGAACAGCCACGTACACGTGCAACAAGCGTAGATGAGCATACCGCGAAGGCCCGAGCTTTGTTTCTTTTATCAACCAATACGTTTGCGAAGCCCTAAAATATTGCTCAATTCCGGAACTCTTGACGTTACCGTTCCGGTTATTCGATCAATGTTTTTTTCCCCATTTTCCCTTTTACCCGATCTTCCGTGCTTTTTGCCAATTATAAATTCTGTTAATCCGAGGAGAACAAGAGAAAAAAAGGGAGAATCAGCAACGGATCGAGCTTACGTGCAGTCTGATCACCGTGATAATTGGCAGACGTGGCATCTCTTGCCCTCTTTTTTTCCTACTCTTGTTCGGTCCCTTCTCAACCCTCGAACCGAGTAACCAACGTCGCCGCACTCGTCGTTTCGTTCTCTCGTCTCGTCTGCCACACTCGTTTCACTTTCTCTCGAACCCTCGTCGTCTGTACCTAATATCCTGACCCCGTTGACTTCGAGCTTTCGATGTGATACACCACGGTTCTCCGGGTATGCTACCCATCTCTCTGTTCGGCAGTTTTTTTTTACTTTCTTTCTTTCGCCAGAGAACCAGTCGAGAACTTCTACGTACATCGACGCACATGCCGTATATGCATATATGTGGGCGTGTGTAGGCTGAAAGCTGTAGCAGTCCGAATCTCAATTTCCTCTCCTCGAGGGCTTCTCTCGCTTCTGTGGCCGTGTACAGGTGAAATTCTGTTGGGAACTCCGGGGAAAAAAATGGACAAAAAGTAGCCAGTCCGTTTGGACGTTTTCACTCGTTGCCAAAACCCCACGTGCATTATTATCGAACAACCGATGAGACGTGTAGCGAAAAAGTTTGGGCCCTTTTCACCCTGGGAAATCCAATGGGCTGGGATGAAGTTAGATGCGATCTATTTGGAATCTGAAACAAAATCGCTCGTGGATATGAGTGGATGTTGTGCCAGACTTCGGTCAATGATGAATGATTGGGAGTCGCTCAACGTTCAAGTGTTTCGTTATTTGGATGGAAGACCTGGAGGTTCCATTGGATCACCTCATCACTTATCAACTTTCATAGATTCACGTCAAGATCTGAAGGTTCCCTTGAAGTGCTTGATCCATAATCAAGTTTCACGGAATCGCTGGTGGGTCGTTTGGACCTGAAACGTTCCTTCCTCATGTGAGGAATGAGCTACGAAGTGGAGGATTCGGAAATTGGAGCTTTCCTCTCAGCAGCCACCAAGTGGCTTTTCATGAACGCGAACAACTCGTGTATATTTATTGACAGGACATGGATACACTTTATCTATTCAACGGAGCGATCTGTCAGGATGACAGCCAGACTGCCAACATTCACTCGTTGCTAAAACTCCACGTACATTATTATCGAACAACCGATGAGACGTGTAGCGAAAAAGGTTGGGCCCTTTTCACCCTGGGAAATCCAATGGGCTGGGATGAAGTTAGATGCGATCTATTTGGAATCTGAAACAAAATGGTTCGTGGATGTGAGTGGATGTTGTGCCAGACTTCGGTCAATGATGAATGATAGCGAGTCGATCAACGTTAGAGTGTTTCGTTATTTGGATGGAAGACCTGGAGGTTCCATTGGATCACCTCATCACTTATCAACTTCCATAGATTCACGTCAAGATCTGAAGGTTTCCTTGAAGTGCCTGATCCATAATCAAGTTTCACGGAATTGCTGGTGGTTCGTTTGGACCTGAAACGTTCCTTCCTCATGTGAGGAATGAGCTACGAAGTGGAGGATTCGGAAATTGGAGCTTTCCTCTCAGCAGCCACCAAGTGGCTTTTCATCGACGCGAACAACTCGTGAATATTTATTGACAGGACACGGATACACTTTATCTATTCAACGGCGGGATCTCTCAGGATGGCAGCCTGGCTGCGTTGGTGATCCCCGATCTTGCAGATTCAAGGGCTCCGTTTTGCGACGGATAAAACGACGGGGGAGATTTTCCGCGAGGTCGTAGAGCTCCCCGCCAGACGAAGGATATCTGGATAAACGCTCCCCACGTCCGTTGCTCCGTCTCTCACCCGTGGATATGCCTTGGCTTTCCGACTCTCCGCATCATCCGCCGTTCCTCGCGATTCCGCCACTGCGCCAGCCTCCTCCTTTTCCCTCTGGCACTCGGACGACGAGAAATCCCGGAAGACCAATTCAACGATACACATATGCGACTGCTCCTCATGACTCTCACTCACCTCTGCGCTTGAACCCTCCGTGAAATATGGAAAATATCCGCTCTAAAAGACGTCGAATGACCCGGAGGTGAGAGCACACAGAGATAGGCTCTGCCAAGCGGGGATCGGAAAGGCTGGAGGGCGGGGGGGGGGGGGATATGAAAAGATCGAAGATGTGAAAAGAAGAGAAAGGTCGGGGGACGTAGCTATCCCGGTTGGCACTTGACTTCCTTACAACGTTGTCCCATAAATGTGATCTACGTTGGAAGATTTCCGCTCGACATCGAGATTGGATAGTGAACACGCGCGTGTCACAAGCGACGACGAAGGAAAAGAGGACGAAGAAGGAAGTTGGAAAGGGTGAGAAAGTGTCTCCCACGAGAGATTGGGCTCAACTCTGATCTGTGGGCTCTTGTGATCTCCCTAGCAAATCGCCCAGGAGCAGTCACGACTGTCTCCTTCATTTTGCATGTCTTTTGGGTATGCGAAGAAGAACTGCCCGGGCTTTCTTTTCGCATCAACGCTCTTACGTGAAAATTGCATAGTCATTTGGAAAATCTCGTGCGCATACGCGATACGTTTGATGACTCTCCGTGTTCTGACGCGTACTATTGAGAATCTCCTAGTGGAGACCTTGGAGGGTTGAAACAATTCTCAGATTTCACCCCATATCTCGCAATCGAAGCGAAAGATTCGGGTAAATATAAAGTTGTTTTGCAGCTTTTCTCATCGACGAATCGATTTTCGACTAGAAATGACTCCAGGAATTATGTAACCTAAAAAAAACATTTAAGTACGATCAGTCGTTTTGTTTCAACTCTCCTCATATCGAAGTAAGTTGAAACGGCTCTCGAAGTGAGTTGAAACGCTTGGAGATTGGTACAAAACATGGATATAAATTATGTCAGAACACATTGTAATGAAAAATCTTGATTAAAAATTTAAAAAACTTAACCTCGATATTAATTTAAGCCTCACTCTTTTATTCAGTCTGACAAACTTTTATAAGTTCTAACTGAAACGAATATATACTCACGAATCTCACGAAATTAAATAGTAAATTATGGCAAAACAAAAAATAAATTAAAGGAGAAATTTTATGGCAAGAAAGCAAATCAAGCTTCATTCGGACAAACAATTGTGACATACATATGAAAGTTCTCCACCAGTGCAGGCTTTGTACGACCATACTTTGCACTCCAGCCATTGCACCCACTTTTTATTTGGCCTGCTGTTTTGATACGGTTCCATACAACAAACGCAAAAATACTCTTTCTCGTCTTCACTTATCCACGTTCTCTTTGTGCTTGATCTTTCGTCCCGTAGAGTAACCTCTTCAGCGGCGAGCTCATATATTCCTCGACTCGCCATGCCTTTATCCGTTTTCCTTATATATTTATTCGGCATCTGAAATAAAACAAATGCAAGCCTTGCACACCACACCACAAAATATAAACGTATGAGAACATTACTGCAACCAAGGTAAGTTGAAACACCCTGTTTCAACCCTCCTAGGTGTCAAAAATGCAATGCCACTTGATTTGAAACTCACTATTGATAAAGAATATTGGAAAACAACAAATTCAATAGGACAAATGGAATGCTAAGTTAGTAAGCTTCAAAACAATGCACATCACATACCATCAAATATATAAACAAGGTAACTAAAGCTTAAGGGAAAATACGACAAATACTTTTGCCAGTTGTTTTGACGCGGGTGTCGATGTGACGCAATTGAACTTGCAAGAACTGACAAGTGGCGCGCGTCGTAGCAATGAAAAAATGGCATTGTTGCCAGCTCGCTAACAATCAAATCTACCGAGACATTGATACTGTTCCAACTTACCTCTGTGTCCACCCTCCCAGGTCTCCCCTATGTTTTGCCCGCAGCTTTGCATGACCACCAACGCATAACTCAGCAAACACCTGCGCCACGATGACTTGTCGCAGACGGAAGGCAACTTTTTCTCGATGACACCACCGGTTGTCGAGAATACCGAGAGGCCCATTGGGGTTCCTCATGCATGTAGCACGAGATGAACTGTAATAGTCGTCCGAACGATAAGCATAGGTGGTCAAACGAAAAGAGTGGAGAAAATAATGCATGGCTCGAGGTCCAAAGTCCTGTAGGCTCTACCCTCGTTTCATGGTAGCCTCTTTCCCACCCCCGACAATTTCTCGTCGTCAACCCTTGATTTTTAGTGTTCCCATTGCGCAAGACCAGCGAAACCATACAGGAGAAGCAAGCGAAAGCGAGAGTTCAGATTTATTCCCCGGGTGCCTCGAGAGACTGTATTTTCTCTTTCTCCCTCCTCGTGCCACTCTCCTTGCTCCTCCACCTCCTTCTCGTCCTTCACTCCGTATCCTTCCTTTCTCCCCCTCTCGGTCCAAGCTTTATTGACCCTTTATACATCTATTTGTTATGCCGCGGCCCTTTGTGCGAGCTTACGCGGTAGACGTTCCATACAGCCGCGCACTTGCCCGTTTCTGCTCCCCCATCATACCGACCTCACATAGATATTCATATATACGTATACACACGTATCCCCAGACTATATTTGACCAGTATTATAAAAATCAACCGACCGATTTCCTACGTGAAATATTACCCCCGAGCGCCCCTGAATATTTTATCACTGTCCACGGTATACGGATTCGCCGGTCGCTTCTCGATCTCGACCCCTCACCACATCCCCCAACCCTCTTCCTTCCCTCGCCCGCTTTGTGTCCTCCGCCAACCTTCTTCACTTCCTCCCTCCGCCGCACAGTCGCTTTGCCTTATTTTTTTCATACACATTGGGACCACCGATAACGCGACTTTTCCCAACGGATCCTCGTGACAACATCGGCATCGCATACCCGCGCGGGAACAATGATTGCTGAATAATTTTGACAAAGTGGGCGCGAGAGTGAGTACCGATTGTCGGGCAAGCTTGAATCAACGATTCGTCAAATTGTACCTTTGGGTACCTGATGTATTAGTAATCTAGTTGTTCCAGCTATGATAATCTAGGATGTGGAACTACGGCAGCGGCGCTAATTGTCTATCTGCTGTATATAGATGTACTAAGTATATTCCGTTTCTCATACGTGTGCTCGGTGCATTCTCCTAGGGCTACATACGAGTGTCTCAATGCTCTCGTATGCAGCCCGTATTGCGGAGGACTCTACCTTCGGCCGTATCTATCTCTCTCTCTCTCTCTCTCTTGCACTCGGACACACAGACTACGCGAGCATTGTATCGCAACGTCGTATACGGCCGGTCGCTGGAGCG
Source organism: Ophion obscuratus (assembly GCA_964007375.1). Lineage (NCBI taxonomy): Eukaryota > Metazoa > Arthropoda > Insecta > Hymenoptera > Ichneumonidae > Ophion > Ophion obscuratus. The sequence goes on along the minus strand of OZ023320.1, from coordinate 21,989,833 downwards.
ACTGACGTACGGTCAGATTCGGACTGGTCATCTCGTATAATGGCGCGGGGAGGGCTCCGCGACGGTGACCCTAGGACCGAGAGGATCGCCGGAGCACACGCGCTTGCATTCCTAATAATGAAGACAGCGATAAATCAACGTGGAGAATATGCCCGCGGATGTACGCCGAATATCCTATGCATAATATCGCGTCATTATCTGCCTCAGTGTTGCTACCTAACCTGGCTCCTATTATTACCGAGCTCTGCCTCTTGCATTGTCAAGAGTATCGCATTACAACGTGTGCGCCCTTGTGTGTGTGTGTGTCCATGCGCCTCCTATCGCCCATAGATGCATACGAGCCCGACATCTCAGAATTCATTTTGCGGAAGTCCATGTTCGGCCAGCCTGGTTGATCAGCTGATTGGTCGATTCGGTCGCGACTTTTTTTTCGTTGGCAGCACTTTTTCGTCTCGATAGGCCTGGAAGTCCTACTATGGGCCGTCACATGCTCTTCCTTTGCCGCTAACCTCCTGCATAGGCCCCTTATACTCCTACCTAACCTAACTGAAGTCGTTGCTGCTCCTCTTTTCATTGCGTTTGGACCTATCGTGCATTTGGCTGTTTCAACGAAACGAGGGTGGGGATGGTCGCATTCGAAAGAGCGGGTCTGATAGTTTTCAGTAACAGTGGATACGTTGGACCAGGTAGGACCGCGCGTTCACCGTAGAGGCCTACTTTTCCAATGGCCGTTCCATTATCTCCACCCAGCGAACCTTTCGCATTCGCTTCAAACTTGCCCCTGCAGCTCCAGCAACTCTCCAAAGTGGAAAAAATGGATCTTGGGCAAACAGTTACAATATTTTTGATTGGAATTGCCCTCACGTATGCATGTATCTGCGGATCCCTATAGCAGGCACGCATGCATACGTGTAGGTACTAGTATACGTATGTTGGTGTGCGTTTAGGCATGTATGTTTGCGGGTATATACGTGTGTCTACGCATGCGCGTATTCAGGCATATGTATCTCTATATGCGTAATAGAGTGTATGCGTGTGCGTGTATACGTGTGGCAATCGACGTCCTCCTTAGCGCCTGCAAGTGGAGAAAAGGGAAATTTGTTTCCATTCTAGGCGTTAATTAGGAGCTGTTTTTATATTGAATACGAAGCTACTTTACTGCCTTTATGTCCTACCACTGTGAGGATCTGAAGGGGTAAAATGGGCTGAACAATTCGAAGCGGGTGCGAGGCCGACATCTCAGAATTCATTTTGCGAAAGTCAATGTTCGGCCGGCCTGGTTGATCAGCTGATTGGTTGTTTCGGTCGCGAGTTTTTTTTTTCATTTGCAGCACTTTTTCATCTGGTTAGGCCAAGCCCCATAAACGATTATTCGATTTTCTTGATCACTGATAAAGGGAATGAAACTTGGCGTTTGTCCCGACGAATGATAGCGGTCTCACGATGATGGGTGCACTCGATATCGACCTAGCAGGACCAGAACACATTTGTTCAACGCGGTGGCTCGTGACGGTGACCATCGATCGACAAGAGTGACGTGCACCACCGGGATTCGTTTACTCTGACACACGCGAGCACATGCGTACAGATGTATATTTGTTTCTACCGAGACCACGAAAGCACATGGACACGTAAACATCGCCCCTCGCGTTGCCGGAACCAATGATGATCCGTCATCCAGAACCCACAACCCTCCGAAGCGAATCGATGCCCCTGCAACCCTCGTTCCCGTACGGCCACACTTTAAGCGCCGTTCATACGTTTTCTCCATAACGAACGATCGAACATCACGAATCTTCTCGGACACGAAGCAATATTTCGTCGAATCGGACCACACGAGGCCACGTTCGACTGTCTTCGAAATGGAGCCTGAAATGATAGCTGTCTTCGAGCAGACTGGAGAATGGATGGAAATCCGACCCTGATTCGATGTCGCATCAGGATGCCTCACGTGCGTCGATCACTCGGCTTCTCCCGTATCAAATGCTGTACCACGGACATTCGCAATGCTGTAGATGCCCTTTGCCGGTAGCACGTCGGGTAAGGTTCGGCTTTGGAAGAGGAAGTAAACGGAGAGCCGAAACAAGAGAATCATCGCTGCGTAACAAGCGCATTGCCCAAACACAACGAAAGTGAGCGCCTTGGTCGGTATGAGTATCGTAGAGTGCGGCGTAAGTAGTGTGGCAATCGAAACAACTTTATCTTCTGCCGGTTCGTATATACGAGACGTGGGTAGTAGAGCGAAGGAAGGATATCGGAGCCGTGATCCTCACCGTTCTGCGGTGGCGTAGCAACTCGATGCATCCGCGGTAACCTGTGTCAAATGGATATCGGTTACTTCCATACCTGATCCACGTAGCACGATGGAAGATCTTGCCACCGCTCTTGATTCTGTCATGCAGGATTGTTTTACCCTTGATTGTTGGATCCTCGCTGAACGGAAGAAGTGCTTTGCCGCTATTCCAAACGATCCGGTCTTTTGTCTGCTTCGAGGCGCAAATCCGCTGTACCGATCTCGTATTTCCTCCCGACTCGGTATTATTCTTTATGCAACGTACACACAACATGGGTACGGTCTTGTGGCTAGTACCAGGTGTAGAAGTATGAAACCGGAATTTTCCTATAGATGGTGCTAGCCATCAGCTTAGGGACCGTAAGACCGCTTCTGCAGCCCCATCATCTCCCTCTAACAGCTGACGAAGATGTTCAACACACAACAACTTAAGTTCGACAAACATGTCGAGTTTTGTGCCTACGAACTTCGATTTGCGGACAGCATTGGTTTTCTGTTATCATTTGACGAAATCTGCTGTAGAATCGCATCGAATGCTTGTCGAAACTTATGGTGAACATGCTCTTCGTAAAACACAGTGTTTCGAGTGGTTCAAAAAATTCAAAAGTGGCGATTTTGACCTGTAAGACGAAGAGCGTGGTAAACCACCGAAAAGGTTCGCAGACAACGAATTGCAAGCCTTATTGGATGAAGATGATACTCAAAGTCAACAAGAACTCGCGGTTCAATTGGATGTAGCACAGAAACCCATCTCCATTCGTTTGACAGACCAGAATATAGAAAAAGGCAACACACAGTCATTTTGCTCCATGATAGTGGTCCATCACACAAAGCAAAATGGGTCAGGGAAACGATCGAGACGTTAAGTTGGGAAATACTAGCGCATGCGGCTTATTCTCCAGACTTGGCTTCGTCCGATTATCATCTATTCGCATCAATGGGACACGCTCTCGCTAAACAACGCTTCAATTAGTATGAAAATGTACGAAAATGGCTTGAGAACTGGTTCGCTTCAAAAGAAGAACTGTTTTTTTTTGCGTGGCATTCATAAACTGCCGGAGAGGTGGGAAAAATGTATAAATAGCAATGGAGATTATTTTGAATCAAATTTTTTTTATCATTTTCAAACAACAGACGTGTAATTTTTACAAAAAAAGGGATGAAGATTCAAAAGATCACTTACTTTTAATCTAGCCTCATACGATGGTTCTTCCTGATCCATTCCAGGATTTTCCGTCTTTTTTTTAGGTAACTGGAAGTAGCACGCTGAATTTTGGAGAGCAACGTTTTCTGTTGTTTCCTTCGGGTTACCAGTGGTAAATAATATATCACGAGGCCTATAAATCCCGAATTCTGAGGTTGTATATTGTGTGCAGCAGTTGGGTGGTATAAATCTCGCGTTGCGAATCGATTATTAAGCACTCTCGGGGTGTCTCGCAGGTGGCCGTGTCATCGTCGAACTCTCGATCCAATAACTTTGACCGGGGAGAGTTTCAGGCTGTATACTATATACGCCCCGACCGCACTGTGGGTCGTCCGTCACGATCTCCCACGTGCCCGTTCCCTGTTTGCTGTAATACACGGGTAAACTCCGAAGGATCCCTGTTGACGGGATATGGGGAAGTGAACGTTGTCGGGAGAGAATGCGGTGCGAGTGAAGGAGGAAGAGGTAGAGAGAGAGAGAGAGAGAGAGAGAGAGAGTGTGTGTGTGTGTGTGTGTGTGTGTGTGTGTGTGTGTGTGTGTGTGTGTGTGTGTGTGCGTGTGTGTGTGTGTGTGTGTGTGTGTGTGTGTGTGTGTGTGTGTGTGTGTGTGTGTGTGTGTGTGTGTTGGGATGTAGATACAGGTACGAGAGTAGCGTATCGTTATCATCGATGCGATCAATCCCACTCAATTAGCCTGATCATTGATTATCACCACGTCCGATGCCAGCGGCCTTCCCTAGTCTATCGGCTCCCTCCAGAGGACGCAATACCGATGTTACTTGTACCCGATTTATCCGGCATCGATATCCACGAAGCAGATGATTGTCGTATTTAAGTAAATCACAGTTTGCACGTGAAAAAATAAATGCCCAATAACTCAACTGAGGTGTCATTGAATCTGGGGTATTCCGGGCTAATCTATTTTTCGCGCCCTGACCCGTTGGCACGAACATCACACAGCGAACCAAGTCAACACGGGCAATCGAGTGCGGGAATATCAGACAACACCGCAATAGCCTTTGATAGCCAATTCGTGTTTCGTCCACCAAGCTTCGTGTGTCCACAGGCATGTACAACTAATCCGCGGGGTGCGGTTTAATCCCCGGGTGCTATGTGCGATTTTTTAAATACCCTATCGCCCTTTTCAATGTCCACCGTTTTGCCGGAAGACTGGCAAATCCTATAAACACCAGGCAATCGTCAGAACAGCCGTTGATCATAATTGTAAATCCGTCAAATACAATGAGATTATAAGAGAAAGATGGGCACCGTGAAAGTGTATGTCCATCCATTCGGAGCATGGGAAGTTGCAATTAATATTTGTAGTAATTATAGCCTTTCTCCACCTCTCGCCAACTCATGCCTACCAAATAACTCGAACACAAGGAATTGAGATGTGGGTAAGTGAAGATAAATCAAAGTAGAGTACGAAGAACGTACGGAGTGTTGGAGAAAACGGCATATCGTGCCACAAGCTTATCTAGGCCCCCACGTACTTGATGCATTTCCATGCTGTGCGCCTCGTACACGAGGATAGAAGGTTTGATGACGTGTGCACGTGGTATGCGCAGGGGTCGAGCCCCAGACGAGTACTGATCCAATAGCTGAATGCGGTGGAGCTGGAAGTGAGGAAGGGAATGAGAAGGCAAGAGAGGCGCGATGTATTAATTACCAGTATTGATGTCCATTTGCAGTGAATTGATGTGTGGTCAGTGTTGCATCACGCGCAGGGGTCGACTGGGCAAAACCGAGTGCGTATACACCATTCCGGAATCCTCCCGTTACCTCGCCTCAACCCCTCAGTTTCGCGTGTTCGAGAGGGATGAGCCGAACAGTCAGCCCGCGATGTATACGAACAGTCATGGCAGGGGAAGAGAGCTTCGTGTTCGCAGTCTGCTCGATGTGTGTGCGGTGAATGCGCGATTCTCTTCGTGCTGAGCCACCAGAGCTGATGCCTCCACGCTTTGCTGGCTCTAACTGTATACAGACCTCATACTTCGTCAATTCTGTACGACCGTAGTATAGTCACCCTCGTCCGCTTCTCTCGTTCACGTCGATCACACGTATCATGGATATCGAGCACATGCACCGGAAGTCACGGAGTGTGACACTTGCATACGCGCCAACTTTATGTGTTACGAATTCAGCCCAATATCCAACAGTTTCAATGCGGTCATTCGATGCTCGAATCGTCACCACGAGCACGTGCTGTGACGATTAAAGCCCGTGAAAGTTTGGAAAGTACGAGCAAAATTTGTTTCACACTGAACGTTGCTGATGTTTAGATCGTGTTACGACATCAAAAGGCCAAAGGGGTGGCTGTTGCACGAAAAATCATTACCGTGTTGTATGCTTCAAGGAGTAGCCACGGCTCGGTAGTCTTAGTGGTATCAACCCTCTCGCAGCATTAGTTGCTCGCACTGCCCACGATGCGACGTAGAATCGGCCGTTAAGATTTATGACTGGCGTGGCACGGTTCCCGGTCTTTAGCCGCTTATTAGCATGCGGTATATCACGCTGAGAGAGAAAGAGAGAGAGAGAGAGAGAGAGAGAGAGAGAGAGAGAGAGCCGGAGAGAGAAAGAGGCCGTGCAAGGGCAGAGGGATGAGATGCTGTGGAGGAGAGAGAGTAGAAACCTACGAGGTCCACTCGCTCGCTCGCGGGGGGGGGGGGGGTGGCAACAATAATTAGATAGATACGAGACATGGACGGAACGGAGCAAACGGGAGGTACAGGGAACGACGTATACGTAACAGATAGTTGCGACGGTGCTGGACGTCGTTGGTACCCTCCTACCGACGTAGAGTTCGCCTCCTCACCCCCAGCTCACTCGTAGGTACGTACAGTGGATGGTAGAACGTTGCTGAGCATTGCGAGAGATAGAGAAGGAACGGAGAGGCCTGTAACTCGCTGGATGGAGCGACAGTAGCAACACCAGCCAGTCGCCATACCGAACGTTGCGTCGTATGCAAATGATGACGTCACACAATGCCACCCTCGCGAATACAAGGAGCGGGTGTATGGACGACGTATCCGCATAGATAGCCCATGCGGTCGCGTATATTCCTCATACCCCTGAATCACCAGCGTTCTCGTCGTTGTGCTGACCACCGGAGCCAAACCCCCGACCGATCTACGTATACCATTTTCCGCATGTATATATTTATGCACCGATGTACATACGTCTCTCGATCCGTGAATCCTCCAAATGTAGGCGAGCAAACCCGCAAATGTATCTGAGGCATCGCGGCTACAGCGTCACACGAAAATCTCCCGGTTGGAGTCTCTGTATCTAAGTATCCTCAATGAAACGTTAAAGCTGGCTAGACTTGACTTGCAAAAATGGATCTGGCTTACACGATCAATATCATTTTACGCTGGAATACGTGCGTTGAAATCTTACGTGGATGGTAATTATCAGCGGATGATGATCCAGTCATGTCTGCTGTGGTTTCATAGCTTCACCCCGGATCGGGACTGATGATGGTACTTGGAAAATTTCCGGAAATAGGTAATTACGGTTCTGCGGCTCACCGGGGATATCAGGGCCAGAATTGAAGGGCATGCAATGCAGCAATTAGGACATTGGCTTGTTGCAAACAGCCTCGCTGTTACGTGTCCGTTGCGAAACTAACGTTGAGGAAAGAGGCTTGCTCGTCGGAAGCGTCTGGTTAGCCGTTGGCGAATGTCTCGCAATGCGGAGCCATCAACGAGGAATCATACAGGCATTTTGGCTCGTCAAACGTCGGAACCAAATATAATGAAGGCCAGCCCTCCGATTTACAACCTGTTCCCGTTCCTGTGATACACTGGATTGCCGTACAGCATGTATTCTACACCCTAAACGCTGGTAGGCCTGTCTCGTGTGTATTAGATTCGGCATTACGAAAATCCGTACGGGCGAGCTTGGCAAACGCGTGTGCGAGCACCGGCTTGAACTCCGGAGTGGTAAATCAGAGACAGGTGAACGGCGATGTATACCGGCACACCAGCAAGCTGAGTGAGGTGGAGATCTTACCGCAATGACGTGTGGTCGAATCTCTCGTATTCCGACGAAATGACGGATTCTGCCAGTGACATTCGATATCCCGTTGGCGGTGGATGAAACCCTACGTATCATCGTTGCAACACTGGCAAGGGTGAGTCAAGCTGCACACATAACATGAAGTTTGCAAACCGATGCACTATTGATCGGAAGCAATCATCCGGCACGGCCATTGTCATTAGTAATTGACCATGATAATAATCGTCGATCAGTAGACTCGCTGCTCCCTACATTCGTTTGATCCGATACAATTGAATTTCAAACGATGATCGGCCGTCATGATCGCGTCAATGACTTCATTGGTCGTCCAAGTATGTAAGGTTAGCAATCGATTTGTAAGGCTGAAAAATTGACCAGTACACGCGGGCAGCAACCATCTCTCAGGACCTGGTACCCAACAGGCTGACTTCGGATCACGTGACGTTCCGTGATTGGACAATTGAATCATTAATTGATTTGATTGATTGTATCTTGACACGTTGACTGTTGCACATGTTGAATAGGCAGACACGGTATCGTTGTTCACCCTACTGCCGGCAGTGACGTTTGTCCTCTCCTTTTAACCAACCGCGACCCCTGTTCGTCTCTCCCTCTTGCTCTCTCTCTGTATCCAAACCTTCCTTGCTTGCGGTATGTCCGCAGGATCCGTTGGTAGCCTTCCAGCCGCGCACGGTCGCTCTGCACGTGCAGCGACTGCATGGACACAACCGGCGCATCGAAACCCGTAGAATCGCAGGTCCTTTGCTCACGATGTGGTACATACACGTACGTAGATTCGCACCAAAATGCATTCTCGTGCGAAATTGGGGCGGGCAATATCGAGCACACACGCGAGAGTACCGATCTCACCCATACGTGTTCTCCGCAATTCGCTCGCCGAGAGGAGGTTGAGGAAGACGCAGAAGGGTGGGAGAATACATCAGCGAACGAAGGTAGGCAGAACGATGCTAAATGGGAGCGAGAGCAACGGAGATCCTCTCTCCTCCGTATAGGCGCACACGTGTATGCCCGCCGACTGTCATTTGTCATACCGGCTAATTTGCCACGTTCTGAGATACGGTGACGCCTCTGACGCGGTCGTTATTAAGATGCGAATTAGTAACAATTTGCGCCGGATTTAGTCTGCTCTTGATCTGTTTATGGCCCAGCCGGATTAGGCTTCCCGCCAGGTACGTGTACGAAGGATACGTCGGTAACCCCCCCATTGCCCCGGTACACAGTCCTTCTCCGCCTTCGTGTAACCTATGGCGGTTGCTTCTCTGCTGTATCCACACGCGTTGCACAGTGGTCCGTACGAGCGTTAATCAATATTACCGCGAGACGGAGGAAACCCCGTTGGATCGCGTATACGTCTGTCGTATCGAACAATTGCACCAGGACTCGGCCGTCTGATATGCCTGATACCTCGGATCATCCGTCTCATTCCTCACTCCGGCTATATTTCCGTTGTCCTGTCGACTCGAGTCTGCCTCCAACCGACGTGCGGCTAATCATCAAATTCCTCATGAAACATATCTTACAATCACATCTATGCAAAGCAAAGCAAAGCAATCTACGCGGAATGACAAAGATGACGCTGGTAAGGTCCAAAATGGATCAACGCGGGGCACATTCGTTGTCCGAACGATGAATGACTTTTGGAGAACTTTGGAATTGATGCTTTGATGATGATTTTTTTTAAAATGTAATCATCTGCAAGGCTTCATCTGCACTCTGTCCAGAATGTGGGCGAAACGATAGCGCTCGTCGATGCTCTCCACGGTACAATCGTAAAGTTATGGACAATGAGAAAAGGGGTGAATGCTTTATATCGCGGGCCGGTCCAGTCTCGCTTGGGGAACTTTGCTCTGTGGTCGTCGAGACCGCGCCAGAGGCATCAGTACCGGTTGCGTTCCCAAGCAGGGTGTTGGTACTGTACACGAAGGATGCCGGACTTGGTCGGACGCTTGCGGAAAGGGTTGCACGGTAGCGCGCCACCTCCTCTTCCCTTGTCTTTCGCATGATTCCCCTATTCCGCCTCGGAGTACCGAACCATTCTTCACAGTCTCTGCTCTCCTCGTGCCCTCATGCAAAGATTGCCCACACACCAGTCGTATTTACCCGGCGACACCGACTCGGCAATGAGACAGAGAGGAAGTCCGGCTGTATGTGAGAGAGGGAGAGAGACGGGCAGACAGATAGAGAGAGGGGGAGAGAGGGCGAGGAGAGAAATGGAGAAAGCACCGGACGGGAAAGCTTGACGACGCGAAGGGCCTCAAGCGCTCTGTGTGCTGTGCTTCGACAAGGATAGAATGACGCAGCAACGGAGAAAGGGGTTGGAACGCGCAAGGAGGGTCGTAGGTCGCGAACGATGCTGTATGGAGTTCTCTATATACAGCGATACGAATGCTGCCAAGAGAAACTAGCCCGGTATCTCTTTCTCTCTCTCACCGATCGTCTATCTGTCTTGAACAACCCGGCATACGATGGAAAAGGAAAGATCAAATACAGGCACACGATGAGAGAATAAGAGAGCGATAGTCTCTGCCGGAAGCGTGTGCTTCTCCGCTGATGTTCGAGTCGCTTTTCTCTCATTGCTCTACTCTCTCTCTCTCCCTCCCTCTCTCTCTCTCTCTCTCTCTCTCTCTCTCTCTCTCTCTCTCGCTCTCTCGCTCTCTCCATCTCTCTCTCTCCCTCACTGCCTTGCTTGCTTGCTCCCTACGGCGTCTCTCGCGTCACACACAATACACTACTAGGCACCAGCATCAAAACCCCTTTGGTCATATACGAGAAAGCAGCACACGTCCATAGAGTGGACTCTCGGCGATCTCATTGTCTAACGTTGAATGAGGGTTTTGCAAGATTTATTTCGTATATTTCACTTGCCGTTTGAAAGGGACGATAGTGCAAACGGTCGTTGACGAGAAGAGCGAGAGGGAAGGAAAGAAAGTGAGCGGGAGTGAGCGAGGGGATGTTCTCCGAAGAGGGATAAATACAGAGAAAGCGGAATACCGGAGTATAGCCGTCAGCGAGCTCTTGGTACCAGTCTCGATACACGAGACTAAGGGTACTGGCAAAGTGCGTCGAGACTTTTGGTACAGTCTCCCTTGTCCTTGAACGACCTCATCGGCTACTTTAACGAGCTCGCCTTCCTTGACCCTCGTACCCTAGGCACATGGACTCTGCTACTCACAGGAATCGTTGGATATTCACGAAGGGGTTTGATCATCAATGTCCCCGTTCTCGAGGAGAAGATAGTGGGCATGCCCTCCAACATCTCGGATGAAATGTACTAATAATGGCAGATGTGCATTCCTCGTGTAACGGGCTACATCTGCCTAGGCGGGTCAAAAAAATGCATTTTCCGAAAATACTTGAATTCGATAGCATCATTTTTTGGCTATATTCCCTGAAAAATTCGGTGGACATGATATCTCGAGAAGCACTTGATGTATTGTTTCCAAATTTGCAGGAGATGCAATGAGAAATATTCAAAGGACGTTGACGATCTCACTTTTTTTAAACCGATCTTAATTTTTTAATAGTTACGTAAAATTGACGACTCTTTTCATAGACTTTGTATGCTCGAGTTTCAATTCATCACGACGTTGTGAAAAACAATTTTTTCAACAATCGGCGATCGTCAACGACTCGTATTTATTGGTAACTTGAATAACCCGTTTGGTTTTCAGATTTCCGATGGACCGTTCAAGCTGGCGAGTGTCCACCGCCAAACGGTGCAAAAAAACTTCATCATCTGCCGGCAGTCATTTTTGTTTTTGTATTTTTGATTATTTTTTAAGCCTCTCAATATATGTACCTTCGTGTTAAAAAAAATGGGTTTTTGTCACTAACCGTTTCAAAAACAAATCGGAATTTGGAATTTTTTCGGGGCTCTAGGTAAATGTAGCCTCTTAACAATTGCATTATTTCAATGCCTTGAAAAAAATCAGATTCGCATAAATTCGCCAGATGGAACGCAGCCTTCCAAAGACATTATGTTTTGGGTGTCTTTCCTTTCATGCTCGTTCCACTTCGTCTCTTCTCGTTTTCCTATCCAAAGCTCTTCGGCGTCGCCCTATGCAGCTACATCATCGCATACATCTTCGCGGACACCCGCTCTCCAGGTCCGCTGTCTTTTTTCATGTCTCTTTCGCGCGTGATCCCGGGAGCAGAAGGAGCAAAGGATACGGGGTGATGTAAATTTTATTATTAGGCAGACAATGCTGGCAGCACGAAAAAAAACATCCTGGTTTTTCCTCGTTTGCCTATGAGAAACGGTCCGAGGGGGGGGGGGGGGGGGCGCTGCTTAAATATTTATAGTGCGCTCGAGGGCATCGGGATAAGGGAGGAGGACAGAAACACTCGAGGAAAAAAAGAAGCACACACCCGGCGTCGGAAAATTAATGGGAATTTGCGTTGTGTATGGACCACACCATGTTACGAGTGTAGATTCGTCGTATGGAGACCAGGATGTCTACAAAAGGGTGTACGCGGATTCGTAGCTTCTCTGCCATATCAGCGAGCCAGCAGTACCCACTTTTCCGTTCGGGCTTGCAGCTTTGCATGCTTCAAGGACAAGGGATCCTTTATGGCCGAGGCAGGACGTCTCATCGCCATAGATTTTTCTCGTTTATTCTTCACTCAGTTTTGTTCGCGGATTTTGCAAATTATTGATAAATCACTTCATTGACCATGCCTCTGTCCATCGACTCTCCTACCGCTTGGCACGCTGAACTGAACACTCCTACAGAATTGATCCCAATAAGAAAAGGAGAAGCCTCGCAATTTAGTCAGCTTGATTGTGAGGCTTCTCCTTTGGAGTGTATCAGATGCATCCAATGAGCCAGTAGCTATTACAAAACGGAAGGAGTAAGAGCTGAAGGAGAATATTTTATTACAGGATGATTGAAAAAAAATCGAGCCGCGATATGATCCAATGGCAAACGTTTTCCTTTCAATCGCCCAATGACGATTGGACCTTGCTGAAGTGTTATTCGTTGGTGCTCGATATCACCCGATGGGCCTAGTTATCCCGCACTCGTCTGGAACAATAATGAAAAAGCAGAGGGTGTGTGTGTGTGTGTGTGTGTGTGTGTGTGTGTGTGTGTGTGTGTGTGTGTGTGTGTGTGTGTGTGTGTGTGTGTGTGTGTGTGTGTGTGTGTGTGTGTGTGCGTGTGTGTGTGTGTGTGTGTGTGTGTGTGTGTGTGTATGTGTGAGAGAGAGAGAGAGATTTGATTTGATTGATTTTTTAAGCCCTAAAGAAGTTTGGAGCTATGTGCTTACAGATTGTTAGAGTATTGGTGAGTTAAATGAGAATTATACATAATGTAGCTACAGTAGTATGTAATGTTAATAATGGATAGTAATATCATGACAATATAAATATGATGATATACTAAATACAATATATTGAGTAAATACAATCATTCAAATAACAGAAACTACGTATTAGATACTACATACGCCGCTATCGCAGTATAATATTTTGATTAAAATTAGTAATCTCTCTGATTATAAATAGTATTTATAATAAGTAAAGCCAAGAGAGAGAAAGAGGGAGAGAGAGAGATAAGCATAGATCATTTTATTATGCCTTAGTATAATCATACTATTAGATAATACTATACAAACCTTACTATTATGACAATTTGTACACTCATAAGTACGTCGCTTCCCGAGTCGAAATTTTCAGCCTATTTTGAAGGCCTTTGATCCTATGTCAGCCTCACGTGAGTCTACTGCTAGAAGTCCTACTATGGGCCGGCACATGCTCTTCTTTTGCCGCTTACCTCCTGCATAGACCCTCATACTCCTACCTAACCTAACTGAAGTCGTCTGCAGCTCCTCTTTTGATTGAGTTTGGACCTATCGCGCATTTGGCTGTTTCGACGAAACGAGGGTGGGGATGGTCGCATTCGAAAGAGCGGGTCTGATAATTTTCAGTAACAGTGGATACGTTGGACCAGGTAGGACCGCGCGTTCATCGTAGAGGCCTACTTTTCCAATGGCCTTTCCATTATCTGTACCCAGCGAACCTTTCGCATTCGCTTCAAACTTACCCCTGCAGCGCCAACAACTCTCCAAAGTGGAAGAAATGGATCTTGGGCAAACAGTTACAATGTTTTTGATAGGAATTGCCCTCACGTATGCATGTATACGCGGATCCCTATAGCAGGCACGCATGCATACGTATAGGTACTAGTATACGTCTGTTGGTGTATGCTTAGGCATGTATGTGTACGGATATATACGTGTATCTACGCATACGCGTATTCAGGCATATGTATCTATATGCGTAATAGAGTGTATGCGTGTGCGTGTATACGTGTACCAATCGACGTCCTCCTTAGCGCCTGCAAGTGGAGAAAAGGGAAATTTGTTCCCGTTCTAGGCGTTAAGTAGGAGCTCATTTTATATTGAATACGAAGCTACTTTACCGCCTTTATTTCCTACCACTGTGAGGATCTGGAGGGGCAAATAGGCTGAAAATTTCGACTCAGATCTCTTCTTATTTCTCCATTTGAGTACATTTATAGCTTCTTTGGTTCATTTTAACTATTTCCAGCATTTTTAACTGTTCCTATTCCATTTTTGGTTGAATTTATTTCTTCCTCTTAACATAGTGTATTTTACTGCCTAATACTTCATATTACCAATTGCATTTTATCGTTCATTAGACAGAGAGAGAGAGAGAGGGAGGGAGAGAGCGAGAGTTACAGCAGACGAAGAAGAAAGAGTGGAAAAACCTTATCCAACGAGTCGGGCTCGCAAATTAAAAATAATTATTTTTTAAACTGGATTCTTAATAAAGGTTTCCGTGCGCGCGTGGGGTGCGCTGCTCGCACACCCGGCAAAATTGTAGGCCATTATCCACCCGACGCAGATCGTTGTCAATGAAATATCGGCGTTTCTTTTCGTCTACACGAGAGTGTGCTCGCGACTGCCGCTTATAATTCCCTCCTCCGTCGCTGTGTCCTTACGCACGGGATTCCCCCTTTTTTCTTCTTCGGCTTCTTCTTCTTTTTTTTACTACCAGCATTACCTACTCCGTTACTCTGTTCTTTGCGTGTCTTTCAACCCTTTTTTTCGCAAAGTTCTTTTCACTCCTGGAACCCCCGCGTCTTGCGAACACCAGCGCGTTCACGTTCTCATCCCCGCTGGGGATAAACCCTTTTATAGACCTTGTTAATCGCACTGGATTCGAGCCTCTTTCCTACTCGTACAGCGTTGAAAAGTCTTCTTAATGGAGCCGGCTCTCTCTCTCTCTCTCTCTCTCCTCTCTCTCTTTTCCGCCCTCTCCCTTTTGTCACCGCGGTAGATGAGCTTTCGCTTTCGATTTCTATCGCTTTCTAAGAGTCCTCTGAATGTATCAGCAATCGAGAAGGGGTTAAGAGAGCCCCTCGCCGCCTGCCCTCGCACCGAGTGTTCGCGTTTGTTTGAAAGTAAAGAGGAGAAACGAAGGGGTAGCAAAGCGGCGACAACTTTGGAATCTTCTCGTTGACACAAAAGAGATCGTGATATTTTTTTTTCTCTCTTTGTTTCACGATTGTCGATACGATTGACAATCTCTTTCTAGAAAAATAATAATTAATTTTTATTTTAGGCACGTTTTTCTTTATTTTCCCCGAGCGGTAATTGGAGAACAATAATTGTGGACTTTATTCACAAAGTGTTGAAAAGTTGGCTGTGTTTCGGTAAAGGAGGGATCTCGTATTTTTTTTTTGCGTTTTCTTCCTTCGCTGGGGCGTCGAGGAAATTTAAGGGGGGAGGCACCTTCAAGGCGAGGAAAAAATGGCTAGTTTTCATTATTTTTTTCAAAAGGGAAGATTTTTTTACCATTTTTCAGACTTCGGATATGTTTTATCGCTACTTTTAGCTGTTACATGGATTTTTTTTATTTATCTTCAAAAGTGGAGGAGGACACGTTGCGTCGGCGGGATTAATCTGAAAAAAAACAACGAAAATTTTTCTTTCATTAACATTCGTACGCAGAACTTGAACTAGGAAAAAGTGAGAAAAGTTGAAAATCGATTCAACGGTACGCTGTGAAACAAAAAGATTGAATTTTCCGAAAATTAAAATACTGTTTTTCATTTTCGAAGACATTTGGGATCGTGTTTTAGACAATAAGGTTAAAAAGATTTATACCAAATTTCATCGGAATCGGTCGATTAGTTTTCTTATCTATACGTCACGTCAGTTTTTAAAATGCCATTTAGGAGACAGTGCCATACTTCCGCCATTTTTAAAAATTACCGTAAAATGAGGTTACTTTGAACAGATTTTGAAAGTTTTTTGTCGGTAACTTTTTTTTAACATCCTAAATTCCAACTTTTTGCTCCTATACAATAATGTGTTCTTTGGCTATCAAATATATAAGAAAGTCAAGCCCACCCCCTTCCCCACAAATTTAATATATGTTTTTTTGTGTCAAAGTAACCCTCGAGTGTGAAGTTTCTTTGACAAGGCATTGAAATGCAACTTACGTCAAAGATTAAGGGGTACTTCGACATCATTTTTATTAAAAAAATGTTAATATTTTATGCATTATACATGGAATGAAATGAAAGATGACGATTTTTTACAATTAAATTGTCATGCTTATTAAAGAAACATTTTACATACAAATATCAAGTACCTAGGGTACTATTGCAGTGCCTGTAATAGTACTTATAATTGTCGTTACCATCAAAATCAACTTGAACAACCTGAAACCTTCTTTACAATCAACTTTAGCAACATTATAATAATCTTGAACAACAAATTTGAGCAACATTAGAAAAAAAAGGTAAAATAGAATGACTCTGTGTCCTAGATGGCGCTCTGTTAAAGTACCACTAAAAACTGTTATAATTACCCTTGTTGTCAATTTAACCCTGTTCATGAAAAAAAATACCATGTAACAGCCAAAAGTAGTAATAAAACATGCCCGAAGTCTCAAAAATCGTGAAGAAATCTGTCCATTAAAAAAAATCATAAAAATCAGCAAATGTTTGCCTCGCCTAAAGGCAAAATCTCCTTAAGCCGCCAAAAACGTAGGATAACAATGAAAAAAAAAAATTGTACCTTCTTCGCCGTTTCTCCTACCAGTTGTTCGTTGTGTGGTTCTGTTTCAGGCAGGAGGCGACGAGAAAGGATTAATAATTCAAGGTTGTCCCGCTTCGCATAATTCCCGATAGCTTTTTTCCCCACCCTCAAAAATCCGGGCGCGATTTACAGGGTGATGGTTTTTTGTTCTCTTCCCTGATCTTTCTTTCCTGCGCTCTCTCTCTCTCTCTTTCTCTCTCTCTCTCTCTCTCTCTCTCTCTCTCTCTCTCTCTCTCTCTCTCTCTCTCTCTCTCTCTCTCTCTCTCTCTTTCTCGCACCCGGACTATATACACCGTTTCCGTGGCATTAGGCTTCTTATTTATGGACTTTCATTAAGATAAAGGAACGACTTGGAGCTGGGGCCACGAGGGATGAGGAAAAAGCAGGGCCGGGGGGGGGGGTATATTCGAAGGGGTTGCGGCATCGTCAAACACCGTGGAATTATTTTCACGTGCCCGTGGGAGTAGTGGTAGTGGTAGACGCGATCTCTCGCTCCTCTCAACCCTTCATCATACAGAGGGCGAGTGTATACAGAGCGCGGTCCTAGGCTCAACCCTGTTCGCTTCGGAGGGTGATTTCTACGAGAGTAAAAACGTCGAATAAATTTCGATACCGATCTTCTTTCCACCGTCGCCTTCTACAAACTCTCCCTCTCTCCCTACCTCTTTATCTTTCTCACTTTTTCACTGTCTCGTTGCCTCTAGCCCCAAAAATTCCAACCTTCTACAATCGCGCATCCGCCCACACCACGACGCCAGCCCTTTTGTTTATTCTGGCAATCGTTCAAGGGTTGAGGCCACTCGAAGCTCGGGAAAACGATGACTCTTGAGACGTAATCGATGCTGAATAGATACTAGGATACTATGAGTCTACATCGATTAATTTTTTTTTGAACCCTTTAAAGTGGAAATTTGAGCATTAAGGGGTTACGCCTAGTTCTGAAAGTCGAAAAATCACTGTTTTCGAAACTAATATTTTGACATCATGTTTTAAATGTTCCCTGAAAATTTCATGGTGGTCGGATCAAAATCGAGCGTCGCTCGAAACGTCAAACGCTTTTTTTCTCGAAAGTACGTTTTACAGTCGGTGAGCAAAATGTCACAAAAACTACTGCATCGATCTTTCTGAAATTTTTAGGACTGTTTCTCGACGTCAAAATATGTGATTTGTTCGAAGCATTTTCTTCCTATATGTACGTTCGATTTGATGAGCGAAAAATGCAATTTTTTTTTATTTGATATTCTTTCCCAAAAAAATTACAGTGTTCTTCAAATGACACTTTAAAAAAAAAACAATTTTTGTAGAAATCCTTCATCACGATGTACCAAGAAAAATCCCAAAAATAAGCTATTTTCGACTGTCTCAACTTGGCATAACGTTTAATTTGATATTTCGGAAATTCCTTCGACTGATCATAGAATAAACTAATATAGTAACGAAATCTTGACCGGCCATCGGTGTTAAATCGATTATAGTTAAATACTAGATAATAAATTAAATTACAGAGTGTAACTTCGAATGACACTTTTTCAAGTACCCAATTTTTGTAGAAATTCATTGTCACCATATTCCAAAAAAATTCCAAAAATAAGGTATTTTCGAGTGCCACGACTAGGCTTTACCCATTAATCTACGTTCTATGCTACTCGGGCTCCCTTTATTCCACATTTACTACAAATATATGAAAATTTCAAATTTCGTCACTGCCTGGAGTGTCCCCAACATCCTTAAGGCCTGATCGAATTGGCAGTGTCCCTGGCTCATTCAAAACGTCACGCGGGATTGTCTTCACTTGGTAAAGAAAATGTCCGAAGTAGCAGCGAGACCCCACATCTTTCCAGCTCCGGACAATTCTTCCTTACAGCCCTGCAAGGCCTACCGAGCGTATTCCAGACCGACAAAAGAACATCCCTTAATAATTAAAAACAATCCGAAAATTCATATATGTGATAACGCATTGAAAACTATTATACACATATTTTCTCTGCGAAAGAACGTTTTTCAGGGGGAAACAACCCCTCAAAGAAAGTCGTGTCACCCCTTAATTTAACCTTCTTTCAATTATTCTGCAGCGGATTTTTCATCGCTTTACATTAGAAGTACTTCGTTTTTGTTTCATGCAGATCAGTGGGCTGCTTGTAGGTGATACTGCAAAACCACCCCTCGACACGCCTTTCTCTGAGGGGTGGTTTCCGCCCTTAAAACCGTTTTTGCCGCAGATAAAAAAAATACGAGTCTAATAGTTTTCAATGCTTTATCACATATATGAGTTAGAACAAAATCGACGGCGGGCACTTAAGTGATGTTCCTTGTAAGTTGACTTGACCGAGTAAGAGGGGGTAGTTTTCGCATCGTATACGGAGTACGACCCTGCGTGGCCAACACTATGGCCAAAGGGGAGTGTAATAATAGCCGAAGTAGAGAAATAGAATTTGAATGGGAGCACATGGAGAAAGGGGCGAGAAGAGCTTCGAAGAAGTCCGGAGAGGGTGAATGCGGAGGTTGCGATGGTCCTGCTGGCTCAATGAGGGTGGAAAGAGGTGTGACACAGAGGGCTTGGCCGGTCTGGCCCGTCAACCGTATCTTCGGGCGAACACCGGTCAGCACTACTTTCCAGGCGTGAAAGAGCGAGAGAGAGAGAGAGAGAGAGAGAGAGAGAGAGAGAGAAGAGAGTAGCCAGCATCAACGTCGCGTTTCTCTTCCCTTATGTATAACTACAGAATAGAGAAATAGGTAAAGGTGGGAGTTGATTCTATATACATTTCTCCCTTTCCTTTCCTCTCCCTCGCCCTCTTACTTCCTCCCTTTGCTTGTGCACGGTACCACGTACTGTACGAGGAACCATTGTCCCGTGAACTTTCAAACAACTTTGCGGGAAAGGGTTTCGCCTCTTATGGTATGTACTCGAACGTATACGTATACAAGTCGCTACTATTGGACCCTCCTGCCACGGGAATTCTACACCCACGTGGGTGCGTGTGGGTGCATGACTGTGCCTTATTGTCCGGCCGTAACAGACGCTAGACGAGCTTAAAAAATCTCGCGCTCCAGATCACGGAGACACGTCACGAAAACTTTCGTATCTTCGGTCTCGGAAAACCAAGTTTTTTTGCATCCCTCGTATTCGAAAATGCCAACGTGTTTTTTTTTAAATTTTTTTTTAATGAAACTTTCCCGCTGTTTGGTCGCGCACTAATTATTCTGGTGCAAAATACTATATTCTACTTGGCGGACAAGTTGGAAATGGATTTTAGGGTCGTATTATATGGTATTATATGGTGTGTATGTTGGAAATGGATTTTAGGGTCGTATTATATGGTCAAGTTTTTGTGGAAAATTGTTTTTTTTTAATTTTGTGTACGTGAAAAAAAAACTCTCGTCTGTGGAGGTCAACGGGGTAGTGTAGTCTAGAAGCCTAAATTTCGGACGTTTTTTCGGGCTTGAAAAAAAAACAAAAAATAATTTTACTAGCTATTTTTATAGACTTGTTATTGACGTTTCAAGCACTTACGAAACGATATGTGTGCAAAAAGAATTAAAAAACTCAATTTTTTTCGAGGCGGGTGACATTATTCCAAAGCTTTCCGAAGGAAACCAATTTTCTTGGTCGATGAGAATGTCATTATGGCAGGTATCAAAGAGAAAATACGAAGAAAAAAAAACAAAAAATGGCAACTGTCTGAAAAAAAAATTGAACCCAATTTATTAAAGTTTTTATTATTTTTTTTAATGCTAATAATAATAATTCCGCAATACCCGAGATAGGCACGATAGAGCGATATATACTGAAGGTCCATCTCAAATTTGAAGTCAATCGGTTGAATAGAACTCGAGATTTTCTTTTTCAGATAATCAGAGATATCGTTTCAAAAAAAAAGCGTTGAAATTTTTTAGTCCAACTTCAAACAACCGTAAGCATCTAAGTGGTATAATGGCATTTATACTTACGTTATATTAATCGCCCGGTTCGGCCTCGTAATTGTGCCTTCCTCGACTTTGAAATAATGATTTTCTTCTAAAATTTGTAGCTCCGACTCACCGACTCTATTCTGCTCTCGTTTTAAATCGCTATAACTATGTAAATATTCGAAATTTCGACCTTTTCGTCTGAGAACATATTCTTAGGGGTCTATACTTCAAGAAAATGCCAAAAAATGTTTTTTTTTCCAAATTCTAGACTAGAATTCTGCCTTGAGGGAGGAAATCCCTTTGGACGCTCGAAAGTGAGATATTTTCAATGCATTTTTTAAAGGTGATAAAATAATCGCATCTTTTTTAAATTTTTCCCATTATCTTATTACAACTTTCTAGTGTTAAAGTTCTTTTTTCTTTTCAAACACAAGAAAATAGTGGAATTATAAGGTATTCCTTAAGGCGTCTTTTGAAAAAGTGATTGATCGATCTGGCGAAAATTTTGGGAGATTTCTCACTATAACATTATTGGAAGGACATATATAAAGTTTTATGGTTGTCGCGTAAATAAATTCCCTTTTTGGAGTAATAATTGTCGCGAAATTGGTCAGAATATGAAAATTTCATTACAAAGCCTACTTACTTTTTAATTTTGAATACTTTAAAAATATTTTTATAGGTAGATCCTTTTAATAATGTTATTCCGAGAAACCTCCCAAAATCCAGCCAGATAGATCAATAACTTTTGAAGCAGTTCGGCAGTTTTTCATAAACGCCTAAAGGAATACTCCATAACGGTGCCATTTTGTTTTTTTTTTAAAGAAAATTTAACACTTCAATTTTGTAATCAGATAATGTCAAAATTTAAAAATAAAGCGATTATTTTATCACCTTTAAAAAAATTCATGAAAAATGACTCATTTTCGGGCGTCAAAAGGGTTCTCCTAAATGCATACTCATAGTCATATTGCAGACAAAAGTATGAAAAATTGAGTCAGACAATGATTGAAGCTACTGATATTTTTTACATCGAATATTACATGCAAAAAGTGCAGGAAACTCAGTAGGAACTCATTTTTAATACCGAAAATTAAAAAAAAAACTATCACACCTTCTTCGCTCCAATAAAGAGACAGAAAGATAATGCCCAAAAATTATAGGTATCGCCTCAGCATTGCGTTCCAACGCTCCAGCTTAATTTGGGCCTGAAAAAAAATAAAGTCAAATCCAGCACTTCCATTTGCCATTAGTGTATATAATTTTTTCAAATTATTTCCCAAAATATCTGTGAAATACGTAATTTTGGGAGCGCACTTTCTACTAGATCTAGATAATTTTCAATTTCCATTATGGAAGTTTTCTCTGTAAAAGCAAAGTGTTGTTTTTATCGTCGTAAGGTACAGGCGTACTTTATGGATGAAGGAAATAGTGGAGATTCTTCCGATTGGTTGAAATAGCAGGATGTGCAGCGTACGAGTTGGGAGAAACGCGGCTCGAGAGAGAGAGAGAGAGTACTATAGTCGGGCACACCGAGTTAAGACGGCCTGGAAAAGTTTTGTCACGAGTTCTCCCGAGCGGGAGTTTAGTTGCAGCCGAGGCCGCTGCGCGGCAGCACCTAACGGGCCGGCTGCCTTGCGCTGACAATCACTGGCAAGTTTATCCTCGTCCATACACGTTTTTCACATTTTTTCTACAAAATTGCATTGGTTTGCAATTTTTTTAATCCGGTCCCCAGCTTTGCGAACATGTCGAAAAGTGTATTTAAAAAAAATGGAAAAATCTCGGAAAAAAAGGAAAGCGAAGTAATCGCTTAAGGGGTTAGGCCACAGTAACGGGTATAAAATCATGTGCGAATTTGACATTTTTTTCGTATGAAAAAGTGATTTACTCACAAAATTAATTACACGTCTATTTAGTAAGATTATCAAGGTGTTAGAAAATATATATATTTTTTTATGTACAAAATGGCCGACTACTAATGTTTTGCCGTCTTTTTTTAGGCGCTCCGCGGCGTGACATTTAGCATCCGCAATTTTTTACCTAGAACAAAAAACAAAAATTCTCGTCAATCTACATTAGAATACCTAGAGAAGTACGTAAGGAATTTAAAAAATATTGTTTTATTTAAAAGTTGTAGGTATTTGAACTTAAGAAAGGAATTTTCAGTGAACAATTTTTTTATAACTGCTCATAAACTGCTCATAAAATGAAAAGTTTTCGATTAATCAGAAATTCCGTATGTACTTCTCTGCGAAATGCAATTAGGAACATAACTTTTAAATCTGAAGTAAATCGAGTGAAAATTGTTGAAGTTATTTGTCACGCCAATTGGAAAAAAGCTGTGTCGAGAAGTTTCCAGTAGTCGGCCATTTTGTACATCGAAAAAAAAAATATATTTATTTTCTAACAGCTTGATATTCATACAAAATAGATGTATAATTAATTTTATGAGTGAATTACTTTTTCATACGAAAAAAAAATGTTCAATTCGCACATCATTTTACATCCATTACTGTGGCCTAACC
The DNA here is from genome assembly GCA_964007375.1 of Ophion obscuratus. Taxonomy (NCBI): domain Eukaryota; kingdom Metazoa; phylum Arthropoda; class Insecta; order Hymenoptera; family Ichneumonidae; genus Ophion; species Ophion obscuratus. The sequence continues at coordinate 21,966,787 of OZ023320.1, read as the reverse complement.
CCTCAAGAATTTCCCAAAATTTCTTATTTAATTCAACGTTTATTGCGAGGTAGCACCTAACGGAGCGACTGCCTTGCGCGAACAATCAATGGTAAGTTGATCCTCGTAGGTAAACGTTTTCAAAAAAAAAACTGGTTTTCAATTTTTTCAATCCTCCTCTTCCCAGCCTCGCTGAAATATCGAAAAATGTATTTTTTTTTTGTAAAAATGAAAAAATCTTCAAAGAAAAATGCCAGCAAATAGTCAGTTAACAATTCCTCGCTTATTTCAACTTTCATTGCGAAACAATGAAGGCAGCTGCTGCCTTGCGCTGACAATCACTGGCACGTTTATTCTCGTAGGTGCACGCTTTCAATAATATTTCTCCAAAGCTGCATTTCTTTGCAATTTTTTATAATCCTCCTTTTCCAGGCCTAACATATCGAAAAATGTATTTTGTTTTGTAAAAAATGAAAAAAAAACTTTTAAGAACAAGGCAAGCAAAGTATTCAAAGACAAAGTTGGGGAAAGGATATACCTCCGATTAATTTGAAATTTTCATGGACCCATGTATTTTTACTCGCTGATCACAAATATTATTGTGAAAATACTAGCAAATTTGATTTTCATGGTCAAAACTCACAAACACTGATTTTTTAAAAGTTTTTCTATTTTATTGCAATAAATGTTGATCTTAGAGATAAATGTTTCCTACAAAAGTTGTAGCCCATAGATAGATTGATCTTTTATGTCCTATACATGTTTTGTCTAAAACTAATCTGCTTAGAGAAAAATGGGATAATGCTCCAAAAAGTACATTTTCCTAAACTCCATTAGTTTCGATATTATCTACTGACGCACTTTACCGCGGGCAGGTTGCAATTTAATCCTTAACACTTAACGCATACCTAAACAACAAACAACATATGATACAACGAACAAACCCGAACAACAAACAACATACAAAATACAACAAACAAACCCGAACAATAAACAACAAACGATGCAACAAACAAAGCCAAACAATCACCAACCTTCCCACGGTAAAGTGCGTAAGTCGATAATATCGAAACTAATGAAGTTTAGCAAAATGTACTTATTGGAGCATTATCCCATTTTTCTCAAAATATAATGAATTTAGACAAAAACTCTATAGAATATAAAAGATCAATCTTTTTATAAGCTACAACTTTTGTAGGAAACATTTTTCTCTAAGATCAACACTTATTAAAATAAAGTCGAAAAACTCTTAAAAATCAATTTTTTGGGGTTTAGACCTTGAAAATCAAATTTACGGATATTTTCACTGTCATATTCGTAGTCAGCGAGTCGAGACACATAGGTGCACGAAATTCCAATTTCATCGGAGGTATGTCCTTTTCGGAACTACACCCGTGGTCAGTTAACAATTTTCCCAAAATTCCTCGATTAATTCAATTTTCATGAAATTTCCATTTTGCCTGGAGCACAAATCATTGTTTCCCCCGATGGAACCCCGTGCAACCCGACTCGGAAACCATACTCGGGAAAAAAAGACGATGAAAAATCCATTACAGCGCGAGATATCGAGGAAACGATGAAAGAATCATTTGGAAAAAAAAAATAATAATTTTGAGTACGAATGTGTGCAGCGCGTGTATGTGGAGGAGGATCGAAGAGGGCGTCAGGAGAGTTGTGGTAGTAATTTGGGTGTAATCGATGCCCGAGGAGCGTAAGGATACGGCAGGGTCGAAGTCACCGGCCCTCAATGCGAGTTTAAGGTCTTGGCCGGCAGAGACGCGAGCTATATACGCGGAGACGCGGAGTGTGAGAGCCGTACGTATAGAGCGCGAAGGACGAGAAGGTGGCGAGCTTGGTGGACGATGGTGGACGACAGTTTAGGGGTGTAAGACGGTCCTGACCCTGGGTCACGACCTCCCATTTATACTCTATTACCACTACATTAGTCTCCACTAGCCGGGTGCTCGCGAGGGATTTATGATGCCAAGTCGAAAGACCCGCACAGTCGTTAAACCAAAACTAGCGATGTAATACAGAATTGACGATACCGAGGGTAAGCACTTTGTCGATCGATTCACGATGTCTGTTCGTTTTAATAACTCAACGAAAACAATCCTTCCATCTCCTTGTACGTGGCGTTTTGATCCCAAATTTACAACCATATAGATATATATATATATATATTGGAATGTTGAATAAGTTCTTACTGTTATTTCGTCAAAGTGATGCTTTATTTAAAATGTATATTTAAAGAAAATATTTTTAGACAACAAGCTTTTATTTAATGTACTAAGAAGTAGAAAATATGTTTTTTTACCAAGTATATGTCACTATAAATAAAAGCTTGGGGCTCTCAACTTTTTAAATGTTTAAGGGGTTATATACAGTCAGGAGGCCCAAAAAGATGGATTTTCAAGAATTTTTTTGAAAATACCTTTATATCTATTAACGTAAAAATGTGTACAGATATTATGGTAACTTTTAACTGTATTTAAACATGTTTTATTTGTAAAAATAATTATCTTGAAAGCTCAAAAAGGCGTCTTGCGATGAGCACGATATCTCTGAACTGGATCATCTAAAATAAAAAAACCAAAAATATTTCGTTAATATAATGGATTATCTTGTAATTGATCGAAGGAATAAGCAAAATAATAATTTTTGACAAAATGGCGGCGTCTAAAAAAATCGATTTCTGACAAAAATTTAGGCCTTAAGTTGTTTATAAAATGAAAAATATTTATCGGTGAGAAAAAACCTTCGGTTAATTACTAAAAAATATACTTGAAATGATTGTGTTAAAATTTGAGACTGATCGGTCCAGCCGTTTCCGAGAAATCTTGCTCACCGACTTTGAAACACACAGTTTTGAAAAAAACGCGTTTAAAGTTTCAAAAGTACTTTCGAACGCTCTGACACGTATCTATAAATGTGCGTGTAACTTTGAGAATATTCGCCGGATTGACAAGAAATTTTCTGTGTGTATACTTAAATATATGTACATTACGAAAATAAAAAAAAATATATCGATTTTTCGAACATTTTAACTGCATATAACCTCTTAATCAATTCGATTAATTCAGTTTCATTAGCCGTATTCAATTTGGTACAATAGTAATTAGGGAAAAAATTATTATCACACGTTTATACTCAGTGTCAGGATTTTTATTTAAGAAATCTGAGGTTGTTTTACAGTAAAGGCTTTACAGTGTAGGCTCAATTAATTAATCATTACGAATTTATGTAAATAAAAAATTATATGTCTAAACTTTGAGCGCCCTAAGCTTTTATTTATAGTCACTTGGTAAAAAAATTATTATCTACTTCTTAGTGCATCAAATAAAAACTTGTTTTCAAAAACATATTTTTTTACACGTAAATTATTTTCTACTTTTGAGTCTTTAATTGATCTTACTAGTTAGTTGTTATTAGTAGTTTACTAGTTTACGAGTTTGTACGTTAGGAACATGGAATGCTTGTAAAAGACGAATTGCTGCACATAAGCTTGTCACGTACAAACACAGTCGGCAACGTATTTGTTTGTACGTGTTAGTGAGATTTTATATGGATGATTAGATATCGCTATTTCGGCATAAAAAGTTGAACATTTGTATGGAATTTTTTCTTTCGTCATTTGAATCATGTATTCTCACCTTTTAGATGCATGTTTGCACAACTTCAGCGCTCTAAGTTGTCGGGAAGAAATTTTTTCACTATTCTTGAGACTAAGGGTATGTTTTATTACTACTTTTGGCTGTTACATAGAATTTTTTTTATTAATCTTTAAAATTAGCGAAAGTATGCCGCGTTCTTCTAAACTGCATTTTCAAAACTGGCGTGACGTATAGTTAAAAATCTAATCGACCAATTGTGATTAAATTTTGTACAAAGCTTTCATATAAATATAAAATATTTCTGTTGGCCATCTCTTCCTCACGGCCAACCCCCCGAAGATACCCTATGTTGGTTTTGCTAGAGAAGTACACTTGATTACTTAAAAATATGGTTTTTTCTCGCAAGAAAGGCATCATTTTGAATAATTTTGTCTTCTCCTCGCTACAAAATCCGCCTTAATTTGTTTATAAAAACGATAATTGGTGATGAATCGTAAAAATTGTGTGTCCCTCTTAGAAAATCTGTTCAACAACAAACGTCACCCATGTCGAGGGGTGATTTTGCAGGTTTACCGATCAACAGTCCGCCGATCCAAGCAGGATCGAAATTCCGATCTTTGAATGCGCCGACGGTTGAAAATTCCTAATTGTAATGTTCCGAAATTACAAGGTTCGTCAAGATCATGCCAGCAAAAGTGTACACAGTTGACTGTAAATGATGTAGAACGTACAACATTGTCTAGACAAACTTTAAAATTGACGTAAAATCACTTCTCAAAAAAGAAAAAATCTTGAAATAATTCGTCGATTTACAGAAAATTTTGATACTTTTAAAGCTTCCATAGCCGAATTATTTTGACGCTGTTCAGATTCTCGCAATTTTGGTCTTCCGTATGAAATTTTTTCGGCGTTTTGAGCGTTCTGATCATTCAAAGTTCGGAATTTCAACGCGGTCCCCACCGATCTGAACGCAACAAAAACCAAATTTTTCTGATGTACAGCGATGCAAAATCCACTATAGACGGATTGAAAAAAAATTAAGGGGGTGACAATGCCTTTCTTTGAGGGGTGGTTTCCCTTTTAAATCCGTTTTTCCGCCGATGAAAAGAATAAGTGTCTAATAGTTTTCAGTGCTTTATCACATATATGACTTTTAATCGAATCGAAGCCAGGAACATTAAGTATACTTATATAATTTTGGCTAAACTGGACTAAACAATTCCAAATTGCTACTTTCAACATCAAAGCTGTTTCGTGCCTTTTGGAGGCTCTTCGAAAAATAAGATCTAAACATTTTTTTAATTTTCGCGCATAATTCCTTTCGAGTATCATTCTTGTGATGTTTATGTATCATTTAAGCCAATAAAAAAGGTAATCATTTTCGTTCCCCTCAGATTTAACGTATGAAGACCGCCTGTGGACGTAATGAAAGTTAGGTTAGTTTAGCCAATATGAAGACGGCCTGTGGACGTAATGAAAGTTAGGTTAGTTTAGCCAAGTGCGAGTCGGGAGGGATAAGGAAGGGTTCAATTGGGCAGGGCAGCACGTAAAAACCCGCAAGGGTGTACGTGCTTTTCTTTAAGGGTGCCTTAAAGAAAAAATTGAAATAAATATGTAGACATATTGAAATCCACGTTGGAATCATCGCTCTTTAATTTTCGGTGGACCTTCTCCGTTTTGGGCAGAGACACTCGTAATTTTTAATTATCGTTATCAGTCCCTGGTCCAACGGTGACATGAGATATTTCCTCACGGACCCTCCACCCCCTGCTCGGCATGCCGGCTCGGGGCTCACTCCGGAATCATACAACGATGTAAATTACTACGAGAAACCACGGCAAAAGTCTCTCGGAGGCCTTTATCTTCTTTATCTCCGACTATTTTAGCGGTTATTTTTTCCGGCCTTCCCCTTCCACGGAGACGACGGACGATGCAGACACCGGCTGATTTTTTTTTCATTCGATTCTTTTTTTTTTCCTCGAACGCTCTCACTCGTTTTTTCCCTCTTTGCAAAGATGTTCGCTCCTTCTCGCGGCTCGTTTAGCCCGCGGGGCGACGCAGAAACGAAATTAGCTACTTTAAACGAGAAAATTTTTAATTATTCCTTATCGAAAAGTAATCTCCCCCACCGCAGGCCACCGTAACTCCCCCCATCCCCGATCTCCCTTCGCCAACGAAAGACTTCCCGCGGTCCGGACACTCGTTCCCTCTTGCTATCCATGTCGGGGTCCACTCCAGCATGCAATATATCTCGCCACTTTGCCTTCACTTTTTTTGTACCTTCGAGAAAACGGTTCTGCTTTGAGGACACTTTTACGTGAGTTCGCGGTTAGGCCTGATCGTATTATCTTTGTAGATGATTCGACGAAGATTATTAAAACGAAAGTACTAGGGGAGATACACCGTATATCGGATACTTTCGTTTGAAATTGAAATTGAACATTGAAATTGAAAATTTTACGATTTTTCGATCTAGATGTCATCTACAAGAAGATGGTAATATTTATTGTACTACACATTATATTTGAATTTGTTGAGTTATACTGGGTTTTACAAAAAATGACAGAAATCATGATATTTAAAAGGGTTGTCTATAATCGGATATCCGATATAAGGGCCTGAAAGCAATTTTCCTTATATTGGATATTGAGGGAGTATTTTTGTATCAAGGAAAACAAAAGGTTTATTGTTTTAACTTTGGGGCCGTCCATATATTACGTCATTCTAAATTTGGGGGGGGGGAGGTTCGTCTGCGGATGACGGTAAATGATGGATGAGGGGGGGGGGGGGGCGTTTCGAAATTGACGTCATTCTTGTGATACCAGATACTTCAAAATGTACAATAGTATATTGTACAACTAGAGTGGTTTCCCCGCATGAGTGATGATAAATATTTTGCAAGTACCTAATGGTATTAATTATTGAACTCATTATTTATTTATTTTTTACATAAGGTTTGTCTACATTATATTCGAGAACTTCAAATAACAGCGTACCTATGAAAATAGTTCGATCGAGCCAAAATGAATATGGGGAGGATACGGAGATATTACCCGTAATCCAGGATTTGCAAGAATGGGTGAAAACTCCGTGGGAGCTATCCAAAGAAAACTAAAGAATAGGGAAGAATAATATTATTATATTAATGAAAATTGCCAGAGTACAAAATAATAAAAGATGATTCTATAACAAAATGTGGGAGCTATCCAAAGAAAACTAAAGAATAGGGAAGAATAATATTATTATATTAATAAACATTGCCAAAGTACAAAATAATAAAAGATGATTATATAAGAAAATGTTTTAATGTTACCCAATTTTTCTCAAATCCGCAAATGTTTTAATTTTGCCAAACTGGTAATGACGTCAATTTTGCGAGGGGGGAGGGTCATTAGGAAATGACGATAGGATGATTGTAGGGGGGGGGGGGGGGGGGTCGAAAATCAGAAAAAATCGATGACGTAATATATGGACGGCCCCTTTGTAATTATTATCAAATGATCAGTCTTTATGAGTTAATCGTTGATTACGTAGGAACATTTTGGCACAAACGAATATCCAATATCAGGCTCGATTAATTAATCATCACAGTGTAACGGGTCGAAAAATAGCGAATTTTCGCGATTTTTTATCAAGTCAAAGCACTGATGAAGAACAGAAAATAATTTTCTAAACGTTTATTTTTCATTTTTTCACTTTTCTTTTAACGGATGAAGATGTCTTCGAAAAAAAGGAGCCCTCACGATGTGTACGGCTGTAGCCGTAAATATTATCTGAAGCAAAATTCGTAAAATCATTATTAATCAGTATGGAAGCCGCGATATTGCTATGGAGATTTTTTTCAATCAAAATTGATTGGCGATTGACTCGAAAAAAGTGCCGAATTTAGCATATTTTTGCGAAATTTTTTCGTTAAAAAAAACATGAAGATTAAAAAATAACTTCGATCGCAAAATAAAGAATGGCGTGAAGCTTGTTGTGTCAAAATTTGAGACGGATAGCTTGAAAACTCTTCCTCTGAGAGTGTACACCGTTTTGAAAATCGACATTTCGAGAAAAACACGTTTAAAGTTTCGAGGACGGATTTCTCATATAAATTGTCTACGTACGATCAATCAGCTTTTTTATTCCACTTTTGAATTTTACACTGTGATGATTCCTTTACTATCCGATATTGAGATTCGACATGGCTGAATATGAACAGTACTATCTTTGTACACATTGCTATTTTTGCTAACATTATATATTTATTAAGTAAAAAAGACACTATAGTTGATAAAAAATAACAAAAAAATAATTATTTAAAGTTACATCAATGAAAACAACACTTTTTAGCACAACAAATATTTTTCACGCCGGCCGAAAGTAACATCAGTTCACTGTTATGCCATTTTTGTTGCAAAACAACCAAAAGTTTTGTAGTGGCAAAACATCTTACGACTAATTATCAGTGTATAAAATTATGAGATCAAACGAACTTACCTGTAAGTGAAGTTCGATCTTAATTGTATGAAGCGCCTCTTCCGAAGAGATCAGTGTGTAGTGCCCCCTCGATATGCCGATATTGCCACAATTTTTACAGTTTTTTGTTTTGGTTCTGGTCGGTGTGTATTCCGATAGGCAATTCATTCTTTCAAAGTGCTGCCGTAACCATTAGGGTTTCTAATGTGTGTATCATTAGAAAAGGGGAAAATTTATTGGGTGGGACTGATCTCTTCGGAAGAGGCGCTTCATACAATTAAGATCGAACTTCACTTACAGGTAAGTTCGTTTGATCTCATAATTGTATTTCGCGCCTCTTCCTCGAGATCAGTGTGTAGTTATTTAAAGTTCGTTACGGCAGATATTTACGAAATCGGAAATTCGATATCATTTATTTTTATTTAATTAATTCTTTAACCATACGATTAAGTGTAATGCATAAGAACTTGTAATGTTATACATGGCTGCTATTTAGAATCGCTTTTCCAAACATGGCTTTGCTTGTTACAATATGACGATCGTAGAACCTAGCGAAGGTACTCGAACGTTCTGTCCAACCTGCAGCTTTTCTAATAATGTCTATATTGACCCCACTCCTTTTTGCGGACGAGGTAGATGCATGACGAGTACTGTAAGCATCGAATGCCTCTGTATTCACCCCACTTTCCGTTAGGGTCTTTTTTATCCATCTGCTTATAGTTTGAGTGGATACTTGTTTGTGTGGTTTTTTTAGGGCTATAAAAAGACGAGATTCATTTCCGCGTATATCTTTTGTCTTATCTATGTACGTTACTAGTGCTGATGCCGGACAGATATATGCATTTTCAATATAGAAAGGAATGCTTAAAACTGGCTGCGCTTTATTTACTTTTGATGTTTTTAGTCGCGTCGGGATTTTAATTTCGATCAACTCTGCTGATTTTTCTATATTTCGAATGTCTATGGATGCGAGTGTGTGCATTCGTTGCGCTGTAACTAACGCTAATAATGTGACCAGCTTGAGAGTTAGTTTTTCTAAGGGAATTCCCTCGTTAGGACCCCATTGCGCAACGTGGCTTAATACAAGTTGCGGGTCCCACGTCGAATCGTATTTGGGTTTTGTCGGTCTGAGATTTGCGATACCTTTAAACAATCTCCGCACTCTGGGATCTTCTCCCAATTCTGGCCCACGCAACAGAGCAATCGCGGATCGACAGGAGTTCAACGTGCCATAAGAAGCGCCTTTTCCAAACTCAGTGGACAAAAATTTTAGAACGTGAGACGTATCGCATTTGTAAGGGTCTATAAGTTCACCATGGCAAAATAGCCACCACTTTTTTAAGCAGCCATCATATTGCTTCAGCGATGAATCTGTGAGTGAGGAAACCATAATAGTAAGTGCTTCTTTCGGCACGTTTTTTCTACCTAGTGCTTCCCGGATAGCAGCCCTGCAACCAGGGTAATTTTCTTCCAAATCGGGTGTGGTTGTCTATCAAGAGAGCGTAAAAGATTTATATTTGGTTGAAAATATATCGGTTCGCCATCTAGCATACCAGTGAAGACAGGAAACCAAACTTGAGCTGGCCAGTACGGTACAACCACGACACCTTTACCACGATCCTCTTTAAGTTTCCTTAAAACGCGTAAAACTATTGCAAATGGTGGAAATGCATAAAAAAAACATTGACTCCAATCTACTGTGAACGCATCAACAGCAACTGAGTCCGGGTCTCTTGACCAAGAAATATAACGCTTACATTTCGCATTCGTCCTTGTTGCAAATAAATCTATTTCGGGCTCTCCCCATTTATTCTTAATTTTGCGGAAGGCCCAATTTGACAAGGCGTATTCTGTTTCCGGTTCAAGTCGTCTCGATTTAAAGTCAGCTTCATAATTTTCCTGCGACGAAATGTAAGATGCGTAAATGAAAATATTTCTTTGTTCGCACCATTTCCAAATCTTTTTTGTGAGTCCACTTAACACCGGAAATTTAATGCCTCCCATTTTGTTAATGTAAGCGATAGCCGTGGTATTATCGATTCTCAATAACACATCGCAGTCCTTTAGATTTTTTGCAAAGCATTTTAAGCCGAACAAAGCCGCCAATAATTCTAGATAATTAATATGATGAGCTTGCTCTTCTTGGCTCCAGTGACCATGCGTTCGGTTGCCTTCACAGCACGCTCCCCATCCAGGGCGCGACGCGTCGGAGGAAATTTCGAGGGCTGCTTTAAATGGTATTAACGAACGCACTGCTTTGTTTATATGAATTTTCCACCAATCAAAATCAATCTGTAAATTTTTCGAAAGGTGCATTTGCGCATCGAAATTTCCGTTGTTTAATGCGAGAGCCAAGAATTGTGCTCTCTCAAAACTTTTTATGTGAACCCAGCCGTAATTGATTGCTAAGCAACTCGAACCTAGTGTTCCAATTAATCCCGCGAATTGCCGGATTGTACAATGGCTCATTTCACTAAATTCTTTAATTTTTTTAGCAGTCTTGATCACCTTTTCTTCTGGAAGCCAGATATTCATTTTTTCTGAATCATAAATGAATCCAAGAAATTTACATTTCGTTGACGGAATCATCTGACTCTTCTTTTCATTGATAACAAATCCTAACTTCTCGAGTAACTGTCTTGTTATAAGAGTATTCCGTGAACATTCTTCGTATGAATTTCCAAGCATCAATAAATCATCCAAATATATCACTGACAATAAACCTCGTTCTCTGAGATACGATACTACCGGCTTCATTAGTTTTGTAAACGTATAAGGAGCCCTATTTAGTCCGAAAGGCAAACACGTAAATTGATACAATTTCGCTTCGAAGATAAATCGTAAAAACCTGCGATCAGATTTTGCAATCGGGATTAAATAATAAGCATCTTTCAGGTCAATTGATGTCATGAAACATCCACGGGTTATCATTTGCTTTGCCATTTTCCCATCTTCTAATTTAAAGTGATCCGTAGCTATAAACTCGTTTAACAATTTTAAATTCAGAATGAAACGGTGAGAGCCATCCGGTTTCGGTACAAGAAAAATTTTTGAGATGTATTGTCCGGACTCAGGTTGACACCCTTCTATAGCCCCTTTTTTTGACAATACTGCGATTTGCTCTCGAATCACAAGTTTTTCTTGATCCGACCACCGAGATTCGACAAGCGGGATAAGTTGATGTACTTTCGATGTGAACGGTATTTTGTAGCCTGTAATCCAGCTCAAGATAGTTTCGTCTGAGGTCACTTCAAGCCAGCTGTGCTTAAAACGAGCTAAGCGACCGGCAAATTTACCTACATTTAATTTATCTTCTTCGGAAGCAGATGCTCTTGTTTTTGCTGATAATTCCGTCCGCGTATCATGGGTCTGTTGCCTCGATTGTAGTTGTTGTTGCGACTGTAATTGTTGTGACTCTGTTTGTACCCGCCCCCTCTCGAATACGTATTCAATCGATGCTGGTTTTGTTGAGGCGGGCCCCTCGTGTTTTTTGAATTTTTTCCTTGATCGTATAATTGCTTTACGGGTTGCTTCAAATCTCTCGATGATTGCTGCAGAACTTTAGCCGCTTTTATTTTTTCGCTCAGATCCCTTCCAAACAGCCAATCGCCTGACGATAAATCCTTCAGTGTATCTCTGAACGGCGCCTTGATATTTTTTAGGATCAAAGTCTTCCGGATCGATGTTTCATCGTGCTGTAGATCCGCCAGAAGTTTCACAGCTACATTGAGCGGTTCTAAATATTGCTTCATATCCGCCGGGTTTGATTTAATTATTAGATCTATAACCTTTCCCACGCTTGAGAGTGAAGCAGCGACTTTTTCCTGTTTTTCAGTAATCCTTTCATCTCGTTTTATAATCGTACTGTCCAGGGCTGCTTTAATCTCCAAATTCAATTTTGGAGGATCGACGAAAGTGCAATTTTCCGGGGGTGAAATCTTTTTCAAAAAACCTTTCCGTTCTTCTGCCGGAAGACCTTTTTCAATAACCTCACACCAAAGTGTCGCGAGATGACTATGCACTGGCGGTGCTAACACTCGCTCCGGTCTGAGGCATTCTCCAACCACCTCCAAAATGTCTGCTTGTAGTTCAATTTCTTGCGCCTCGACCGACACCTCTTCTGAAGTGGCGAAACGACTGGGGCATCCGCGGCCGTTTGTAAAACGGCCTGGACGACGTTAGCCTCAGCATCGGAGATATTACACTCCTGTGGCAAGTCGAGTATGGGAGATGTTGAGTGTACCTGAACCTGCATACCGAAATTTTCTTTTGGTGACTCGCTCCTTGAGTTCCTTGCATAATCCGCAGACAAAGCTCGGTCGCGACGACACGCATGATCGGTATGCGAAGAATCTCGTTCGTGTCGACGAGAATGACTGCGCCTAGAGCGTCGATTTTCGTTTTGAAAATCGGAATAGTATGCGTGGCTTCCATCATCACTATGATAATCGCCATGGTAGTAATCGGCGGGATCTCTTCTGTCGGATCCACTGCGCGATCGACTCCGCGTCGAGCTTTCTCTTCGATTAGCTATTATAATGAAAAAAATAACCGAAAATACTTTGTTATTATTATTATTTTTTGGGATTATTTGTTTTCACGGGTCGGTTGCACCGTAACGTGAAATGTTTGACCTGCTGATCTTACACCCGCGATCGTTGAACGATCGAGAGACAGAATCCGCATGGCATAATGTACGGGGGTATGTACACATGCGATGTTGAACATCGTTGTGACATCCTTTTTGGTTTATGGTTGGACCAAAGAAACCATTATAACCCTTTCGTACAATTTCGAGAAGCACGAAGAAGTGAGCCTATGTACGGGATTATGTACACATGCGATGTTGAACATCGTTGTGACATTCTTTTTGGTTTATGGTTGGACCAAAGAAACCAATATCCCTTTCGTACATTTTCTAGAAGCACACAGAAAATAAGCCAGGCTTTCTTTAGCCTTAAATACATACTGCGCTTGTTATCACATTTTTTCTTTCCGTATTTCCGAACTTGTTCTTCCAACCACTTCACTCGATTTTTGAGTCTATCTCGCTCCTCTTCATCCGATGAACGATGTCTGCGTTTCCTTTTTCCCATTTTTCGATAACTTTCTCAATGACACGTGTGACGTGATCGGCACAAAGAAGAAGAATGAATTGCCTATCGGAATACACACCGACCAGAACCAAAACAAAAAACTGTAAAAATTGTGGCAATATCGGCATATCGAGGAGGCACTACACACTGATCTCGAGGAAGAGGCGCGAAATACAATTAAAAAACAGACGTCGCTATCCGATATTGAGCAGCTATCCGATTTATGGTGCTTCTCCCCTATTCTTTTGAAAAAGGACGTACTTTTGATTTATTCGTTTTATTTGATTTATTGATTTATTTATTTATTATTTATTTATTGGATTTATTCGTAACCCAAACAAACCCTGGACTGAAACGACAAAATATGCAAAAAAATATTAACAAAAAACAAGCTTTTATTTAATGTACTAAAAAATAGAAAATAATTTTTTTGCCAGGTCACCTATGTGTGACTATATATACAAGCTTCGGGTGCTCAACATTTTGAATGTTTAATAAATTTAATCAATTCAGTTCCATTAACCGTATTTAATTTGGCACAACAGTAATTAGAGAAAAAAAATAGTATCGCACATTTATACTCTTCAGGATTTTTTATACTCTTCAGGAGTTTCAGAATTTTTATACAAGAAATCTAAGGTTGTTCCACAGTAAATTAAATACAGTTGATATGTTAACGGATTTATGTAAATCTAAGATTACATATCTGAATTTTGAGCGCTCCAAGCTCAAAGCTAGGAACATGGAATGCTTGTAAAAAAAATAACAACAACTGTAATTGGGTTTGAACTTCCGAGTGATTGCTGCATATAAACTTTTTACATACAAACACAGTTGGCTACGGATTTATTTGTATGTGTTAGTGAGATTTTATATGAATCATTAGAAATCGCTAATTTGACATGAAAAGTTGAAAATTTTATGGATATTTTTTTATATTTGCAACATTTGAGAGCTCTAAGTACTTGGGCAGTGGTTAAAATATTAATTTTTCGTTTTGCATCTCACAGAAAATGAAGTTAATTAAAAGTTTGTAAAAATGATGGTAAATAATTGTTCACACTTCCAGCATTTATAAAACTCTCTGCCCAAAAAAAAGAGTATGTTCTGTTGCTTCGTCCCTTAATTTTTCTTTGCGCGGTCGCTAAATTCACAAGTAAAAGTGTCGTAAAAGGGCACTGCACTTGTCGATGAGGCCAAAGGCGCCGACGAACCTCGAGCCGATAAAGAATTCATCAATTAATTCCGTTTAAACATCGTTCAATGATTCATGAGGGCTCCGAAGACTTCTTTCTTGATTGGCCGGTGGTGATAAATTTCCGAGTTGGGGCGCGCTCACTCCAGATTATTTTTGGCACGCCTAAAGATATACAGGGTGTCCCTCTTTTCTCAGCCACCCGAAATAACTCGGTAAATATCGACGTCACAAAAAAATGTTCCAGACAAACGTTGTACGGTGTGAAGAGGGCCATCAAATGCGACCAATTTTTTTTTATTTCGTTGGAGACGCTGAGGCACAGTGAAGCTCACCTCCACTTTTTTAAATGGAATGGTACATTTTTTTTCAACCATCTTGTGGAGCACCTTACGCCGCATAAAAAACATTACGGGGTCAAAGTCGTTCAAGGTCATTCAAGGTCACCTATTTAGATTTGTATAATCGATACTGACCTTGAATGACCTTGAACGACTTTTACCTCCTAATGTTTTTTATGCGGCTTGAAGTGGTCCACAAGATGGTTGAAAAAAAATGTACCATTCCATTGAAAAAAGTGGAGGTGACCTTCACTGTGCGTCAGCGCCTCCACCGAAATAAAAAAAGATTGGTCGCATTTGATGGCCCTCTTTATATCGTACAACTTTTGTCTGGAACATTTTTTTGTGACGTCCATAATTACCGAGTTATTTCGGGTGGCAGAGATAAAAGGGACACCCTGTATGCGCACGTATGACTGAACTCCGTGCAGCGGCACATACTCTCGCTACAGTGAATATCAGACGGGTGTACAGAAGCCGCGTCCGTCTCATCTGGATGCTTAAAATATTCCCCAACAGCCGGAATATTAAAAACTCACGGTGGTTTACGGCGAGAAAAAAAAAGTAGACGCCGATTAGATAAATAATTCACGTTATTCGGTGGTTTTCTTCCCTCTCGTTCTTACTTCTCTGCACCGTTGGGCTTATTAGTTCGGTGGAACGATAAAAAAAAACTTATTACTTACCCTCGTTCGAAGTCCCCTTATTGTCTCAGAAGAGAGCCCATCGACGAGCGGTGTTCCCAAGGATTACCCTTGCGAAAGGAAAAATCCAAGTCCTTCGCCCCACGTCGTCAAGTACTCCTCGGAAGTGTCGAGTAAGAAAGAAACAAGAAAATACGAGTCACCAAAAAAATCGTCATTTGTCCGATAATTTTCGTCATCGGTTCGTTAATTTGCATGATTTTTTTTCTTCTCTCACGTTCGAGATCGCGCTTGATCGTTGGGGCATTTTTACAAGCGGCTAACGCGCTGCGATAATACGCACGTCCAAAAGATAAGACGCACCGAACTTTGGCATACTTTGGTGAAACAAAAGAGCCGGAAAAAATGCCAAAAGCGTTGAAAGACGCGCGGGACGCGACGGAGATGTGATAGGTAAGGAGAGAGAGAGAGAGAGAGAGAGAGAGAGAGAGAGAGAGAGAGAGAGAGAGAGAGAGAGAGAGAGAGAGAGAGAGAGAGAGAGAGAGAGAGAGTGAGAGAGGAGGGGAGAGCAACGCGTAACTCGCGAAGCGATCCATAGCCATTTAGAAGTTTTAATAACATTACGATATATACGAAGGGGGAATATCCGGTGCTCGGTTGCTGGAGGAATAAAAAAAAGGTAAAGAAAATCGACAGTATATAACGTTGGTAAGAGAACGACGGCGCATCCCCCTGTGCTCCTCCGATCTTTCTTTCACCGCTTCGTGCACATTTTTTGTTTTTTTTTTCTGTGCTCCCCTTCTCTCTCTCCCCTTCTCTCTCTCTCTCTTTCTTTCTCTCTCTCTCTCTCCCTCTCCCTCCCTCTCCTTCTCTCTCTCCCCTCGTCGACATTGTTGTCGATTCGATGGCGGAGAGAAGCTCCTGGGAACCGCAGCCCGCATGGTCCAAGAACGCCACCACCATCTACCATCACTGCCTCGAGTGTGTAAACGAGACACACGCAGCCCGCGAACGAGACGAAGAAGAACACGAGAAGTAGCGGCAAAAGAAGAAGAAGAAGAAAGTTTATAAAATATTTAAAAGTACGGAAAACGTCTCCTATCGCCCGGGGCGATAAATTTCCACTTACATTTTATTTTCGTTTCGTTTCGTTCGTTCCCCGAACCTCGAGTTGCTTATTCTCGCTCGAAAGAGGGTGAGAGAGAGAGAGAGAGAGGGAGGGTGAGAAAAGGAGTTCGTTCTTACGGTAGGATGCAAAAAGAGGATGTAGCGGCGATGAAGGAGAGGAAAAAGAAGAAGCCGAAGACGAGGAAGAAAAAGCAGAGGAATAAGAAGGACGTGATAAGATACACGTGAGGGTAGAAAAGGAGCGGAAAAAAGTGTAGAGAAGACGTATAAGCTCGTATATGCGAGCTTTCGAGAGCCAGAGGGTGAATCTCGCGTATTGTGTATTCACAGTCTCGCGCAGAAGTTATGTCTTTACTCGGTCGTTGAAGAACTTTTGCATATCAAGAATAAACATATATATAAATATATATATATATATTCCTTTATTATTTATATGTTTTTCATGCTCGGCAATATATGGACATTGAAATTGCCACTGAAAACCAATTGCCACATATGTAGCAATTTCCAGCATACCCAAAATGTCGTAAGAAAAACCCAAGACAAGTCCAAACCAAAATTGACCAGCCTGATGAAGACTTGAGCAGCGTTAGTGAGAACTGAGCCAACCTCCAGACACCCAAAGGATCCTCGATGGGCACTGACAACTCCAAACGAGCCGTCTGACCACTATCGATGTTTATCTACTGGCCAAAGCCGAACCTCTTGCCGCAAGTAGTAAAGCCCCGGTTTGTACCGACTCAGGACGTTAAGTTCGATGTTTCGTACTCCCGGACGAGGCTGGGTGAATGTGGGATGCATTACCTCACACAAGCGCGCACTCTTGACTGAATGGTTTGTGGTGAGAGCCAATTCCACGAAGGTAATGCGATTCCCGCAGTTTCTTAATGGAAAGGCATCGATTCCCATCCCGTGGAAAATAAGGAGAGCAAAGGAGCACCGACATTAGTTTCGTAGGTGTGTGCGTGGTGTCAAGAAGAAAGGTGGCAAGAGAAGGAACGAAGGAGCACATGAGCAAGAGTAGAATATGTGTGTAGGTATATTTTCCGGTCGACGATGCGAGACCTATTTAACGGGCGCGAGTCCGGTAATGGGATTCGAACTCGGGACCCTCGGGGGCCATCTGGGATGTGCTCCTTTTTTGTTCCTTCTTCTCCATACTTCGAGCTCCTTCCTCGTTTTTGCCCCGTATACAAGTATATATACGAGCACTCGGGGATGGAGCACAAAGGCACTTATGGCCCGGCTCGACGGCTATCCTCTTCAACACCTTGCGCACTTCGTCGTTTCTTCCTGAGGGAGAACGTGTCGGCGAAGGATCTCCGCGAAACAGCCTGGACGCCGAACGGAACTATGGCGGCGAGGAAAAATTTCGTCCACGATTAGTCAAGGGCATGTGGGTGTGATAACGTGAAAGGATACTCCTCAGTGGGAATCAAGCACCCTATCGATGTTCTACCTTGTCATCGGAGCAAATGAGGGCCGAAGGATGGCAGAGGTGAAATTAGCGGCCAAGTAGGACGGCAGAGAGAGGCAGGCGAGCGGGATGGAAAAAAATTGCGGTGAACCGGAAGCTCCGACGTATTTCCATCGCGAAGGGTAGTTAAAGGGTTCATCAAGCTCCGACGTATACAGGGGATTAAGCATGGAGGCAGTGGTGGTTTTTGAGAGGACACTTAATGCCCGGAACGGTGTGTGGTTCCCGCGTTAAGACACACAAAGCGTTTACCTCAAGCTCACTTGCTCTCTCCCTCCCTCTATCTGTCTCTTCGACGTTCGAGCGTATTTAGCGTGTACACGGAGTTAATATGCCGTGTATAGACTCTGAAGAGCGGCCGCATGCGATCCTTGAGGTTCGAGGGATGCTTTTCGTCCTGTCGGTTGGCTTGCGGTTCCCTTCAGCGCCCGTGCCCCGTGTTTTCTCCAGGCAATATATTCGAAAGCCTCTTGGAGTCCGGTCCCTGAATACCACCGACTTCGCAAGCTCTTTCGACCCTGCCAAAAGGCACATCGAAAATGGACAGTGACGAGGGCAGGCAGGCACATCCCTGCAATCCTCACTGAGTTAATTTTCTCAAAAATCCCATCATCTGCGGTAAATCAATGCAAGACAGACATAACACCGCAAGCTCAAACGCCATCAGCCGGCTAGAAAAAATATACCATTTTTGTGTAAAGTATCACGCGACAAAGTGCGCCAAGGGTGGAAGAAGAATGAGCCGCAGTTCGCTCCAGACAGCCATTTCTCCTACGGCATGCTTCCTCGAGCGCCACTTCCTGCAGGTGTAAAAATACGCGAGCGTGATCTTGTAGCAATGGAGGTTGCGGCCGAGAGGGCGAGAGGGTTGCCAATTCATTCGAGAATTTACCCATTGTCATGGCGTGAATGACGTATGGCGTTGAAACGTTCGTTTCTTTTTCTTTTACTGAACGCGAATTAAACGGCAAATTGGATAATAATAACGAAGAGCGAACGTCCATCCCCGCCTCTTTCAACCCTCAGCTGGACATTACACCTTAACTAGAATACAATTGTATATTCGCCGATTATATATATGGCACTGACGCAAGCTTTTGCAGGCGGACCTGCGGGGAGAGTTCGATAATGGGAATGCAAGAGGTGGTGGTGGTGCTGCTGTTAAATGCGCACTCGCGCAAAAGCCTCGGCCTCGTGTATGTGCGCGCTCAGGGCCCGGGTCGCCTCTGCTCCATTATCGAAATAGCAATTAGAATAAATCAAAAGTCCGCCTTCTGCAATTGGCGCACCGATTCCCTCGTAGAGACTTATCGTCCGATTTACGTTCGTTACCAGCATCATGCTCGTTCTTCTCTCCCTCCCGTCCCTGGTGCGGTTCCTCATTCCATCGCAGCCCCTCCCGCCATCGTGCCTTCATCCAGAGCAGTCAGCAGTATCCCAACCTTCAACCCCTCCCCCGATATCCTCCTCCTGTACCTCCCGTAGCCCGCAAGCTACGCGAAGCACCCCCCAACCCCCCGCTGCCCTCTTCCCTCCCTCGGCACTCCCGCCATTACGTGTGACGTGCGCATTAATAACGGGAGCGAAGCTTGCGCGCGATTATAAAACGCGAGAAAAAGCTCCACCGAACGAACGAAACCGGGGCCTCGTCCTTCTCATCCGGTAAGATAGTACTTGACCTTTTTTTCATCGCGTGACAGTGGATTTTGGATGGGGACGAGGAGAAGAAAAAGCAGGGTGAGAGAGAGAGAGAGAGAGAGACAGAGAGAGAGAGAGAGAGAGAGAGAGAGAGGGAGGGAGGGAGGGAGAGAGAGAGAGCTCAGAGGGCTCGTTTGGCAGTTGTCGAGGATTCGCAGCAGGAATGGTGAGCTCTCGTGGCCGCGTGCGCTAACGGGGCGAACGACAAGTGCGAGAGGGTGAAAAACACTCGTGACTACCTCGTGAAGCTCCCTCAGCCTATCCTACATACATATAAATATACATGTATATATATATTTCTACATATGTAGATACCCCTCCATCAACATCACAGATGTACCTCAACATACCTTCCACTATGGAAATAAAGGACCACTGGAAGGACTTGTTTTTTCAATCCGATGAAAAAAATCGTCGAGTTTGTTCAATAAGAATCCCTGTCGCGTTTGCAAAGATAGCACCGGGATGATACGAATTCTTGAGGGAGATGACGGTGTCCGGTGAGCAGAGTCGTAGTTCGAACGACCAAAGGGATTTGCTTTATAGGCTGGGAGGTATATATAGATATGTGGGAGATTCCGTTTAGCTTGGCCTCGATAGGTTTATACGTGAAATCCGTGAGGGACGGTGTGACAGAATTTTGCTGGGGGATGAGGGAGGATGCTCACCGCGGGGTAGGCAAACAGTGGTTGTATAGTATTAGCCGTGGAAGAGGATAGTGAGAGTGGCCACGCAGGATGTCCGAGTGGAGATCCTTTCGATGGACGTTGTATATATATATGAGATACTCCAACGACTACGAGGAATAGAACGAGACGTAGAAGAGTCAAGGGGTGCTCGATCTCCTCTATCCAATTACCCCGACCTTTGGAACTCCCGACGGGGACTTACGGCGACAATACTCTCTTGGCTGTCTCTTCGGCTCGACCCACTAAACCCGCTGCCCGACCGTCCAGTTCGCCGCTCGTTGAAGATTCCGGAACGTGTCGTTCTGGGGTGCTCAACGTGTACTACGTGCGGCAACATCCGGCGGATCGGACCAACGTTTCAGGACTTTATTTACGGTAAGAAAAGTTGCCGACAAATTGCCCTGGAATACGTTGAGACGTGGTACGGTATGGTATGGGGACACGTGGACCACAGAGGCGGCTTATGGATTTTGGCCCTACGTATGGTTCGTGACGGGCGACACTAGGACCCGTGTAATAGTTGGTGGTCGGTCAACGTCGTCCTCGATGGTACTTCACTTAGTGCCTACATTAGAGGAATCGTCATAGAACGGAGGATGACGTGACTCGGTCGATCTCGCGAGCGGCAGACAGGAATCATCTGACTTCCGGTGGATACACGCTTTGGGAGTCTGTTGATTTCTTCATGCTCTCGTAAGATTCTCATTTTTTTTGGCAATTTGGGGCAGGTTGATCGTAGCGCAAGAACGAATGGGTGTAACGAACTGGAAGAGACATTTCTATTTGACTTTTGCGGTTGTCCAATGGGGTAGAGAAAATAAGGAATGAAAAATTCACGATAGCGAGGGGGAGAAAAGGTAAGTGGCAGAGATATCGAGAACCCCTGCGTTGACCGGTAGAGCGACCGGCCGCAAGAATTCGCCCGCCCGCTGAGAGATCATGGGGTGCTGGTTTATCAATCCACCCCTTCCCGGATAAGACCGAGCGCGCGAGCTAACGTACACCTACCCCAGAGCCGAGAGAATGGCCCGCAGAAGGGTGGGGCATTGGCAGAAGAGGTACTTGATCTTAAGAGGGAAAGAGAGAGAGAGAGAAAGCGAGCAAGTCGACGAGAAAGCCACACCACGCTGTGGCCGGGCTCAAAACTCCGGGCAACCCCTTCTTCGGTCAGCATCGCAACTCCCCTGTAGTCTTTCAGCCCCTTAGCCTCAACCTTGACTCGTGGTTTTCTCGGTGTTAGGGGAGGGGGCGAAAGGTCCACCTCGTTCGCCACCAACGAGTATAAACGTCGGTTAATAGACGACGTTCTCTCTTCACCTTCACCCCCTTTGCAAATTATACTGCGTTCCAGCTACTTCAATCATCCGTTACCTATACCAAACAAACTTATACCTACGTGAATCAGCTTCAAAACCACTCTCGATGGGAAACATTGGTTGGTAGTTGGAAAAATGATTGCGGTTTTAGTGTCACTTAATCGGGCAGTGGTCAGCTGGTTTCCAATACGTTCTCACGGATATGATTAGCTGATTTCTCCAAATAAATATCATCAGCTGATCAGGTGATTTCTTAAAAGATATATGATTTGCTGATCAGCTTGTTTATCCACACATTTCTGCTCAGCTGATCAGCTTGTTTATCTACAGATGTCTTCTCAGCTGATCAGCTTGTTTTTCTACAGATATCTGCTCAGCTGATCAGCTTGTTTATCTAGAAATATCTGCTCAGTTGATCAGCTGATTTCCAACTTGTACGATATGAATGATCAGCTGATTTACCCAAGGATGTATCCTCGCCTGATCAGTTGATCTGTCTGAAGATGTAACATCCCCCATCAGGCAATTTGCCCTAAAACGTAAGTTGAGCTGATCAAGTTATTTATCCAAAAATGTATCATCAGCTGATCAGCAGATTCGTCTCCAGAAGAATGATCAGCTGATCAGCAGATTTGTCTCCAGATGTATGATCAGCTGATCAGCTGATTTGTCAAAAGGTATACGATCAGCTGATTTCCAACTTGTCCATAACTCGAGGTAAAGAATAACCAAAAAAAAATCCTGCATCGATACGAAGTAACCTCAAGGCGCTCGCCCAAGTCCCTGCTATCATGAGGCACGAAATAATTTGTCGGAGGTTTCGCAGTAGCAAGGAGCGGTGCAAAATAAATGTTTCATTGTCGCATTATGATTATTCGGCGCAAGGATTTGTAGGAGGGTGGAAAAAATCGAATAGTGGAACGAGTTGATTCTGAGGTGAACAAAGTGGATATACAAGAATAATGAAAACTGCTTGGTAGAAGCCGCGGCGGTTCGTTGAGACGTGTATACGAATGGCGTGAATTCACCCTTCGGAAACAGGCGAATCCTGCGATGGAAGGGGCATCGGTTGATACCGACTATATATACAGTTCCCTTTTTTTCTGTATTATTCGCGATGAATAACGAGAACACTCAGTCATTCCTTCCAATTTAAGTGTAACGAGCCACACCGATACGTTTCTTCTTATTCTCTTCCCTCTGCTTTTATATCCACCCACTTTCCCTCCTACTCCACCGGGACTCGCGCTTCTTGTTCCGTTACGAAAAGCAAAGCGCTCGGTTGCACTGAGGTGACTGTATATACGCGTGTACCCTTCAGAAAATTCACCCGCCCTCCTTTACACTCCTTCTCTCTCTCTCTCTCTCTCTCTCTCTCTCTCTCTCTCTCTCTCTCTCTCTCTCGTTTTCTGGCAGGCACAGGGCCACCCAGTAATCCCGCACAATCCAGACATTTTTCACCATTACTCGAGCACACGAACCGTTGCGGCGGCGATGCCGGGCAAATAATTAATTTCTCACGGAGCTAACGAGCGCTTTTTTCATGGCCGCACCATTGCTAAACCACACAGGCAACGGTGCATATCGCTATTGCCTCAGTCTCAGTCTTTCACTCTCTCTTTTTCCATCTTACCCCAACTCTATATCTCTCTCTGTCTCTTCCCGTCTGTATAAACCGATACGCGATGACATCTGAAATATAAAAACGTTGCGAGAGTCGTTCCGGTTTGTTGAAACACGCGACAATAGCGAGGGACATTCAGGACAGGATTGGATCTCCAAAAGACAAGCCCGCAATTCAATGAATCGTAAATACGTCCCATTATTAGTCAATTTTTTTTGTGGCAACTCTGTCGAAGATTTACTTATTGAGAATGGACGACCATCACC
Source organism: Ophion obscuratus (assembly GCA_964007375.1). Classification (NCBI taxonomy): domain Eukaryota; kingdom Metazoa; phylum Arthropoda; class Insecta; order Hymenoptera; family Ichneumonidae; genus Ophion; species Ophion obscuratus. The sequence continues at coordinate 21,943,259 of OZ023320.1, read as the reverse complement.
TCAAGACCTCATCATCGAAGGGTTCTACGAGGGAAAAAAAAACCGGCCATTCGCGCCCAGGAAATACAAGGCAGAGAATCAATTGAGGGTTGTATCCGCCCTGCGCGCGAGAGCAACCCTTGGACAATCAATGCCCGCAGACAATCGCGGAGCCACTTGGAAAATAATTCGAGTGCCATAAGTCGTGCGGCTAGACGGAAGTTGCGGGAGTGTGCACGAGGGGTGGTGATGCTGATGGAAGCGGAAAGAGGGAGGTGAGAATCGAGGCTGAGAGGGTTAGGAGCAGCAACCCCGACCGGTCACTTGAATTTGTGTGGTGTGAACGCAGCCAGAACCAGTAAATCCACCCTTTCGTGGTCTCTTAGAGAACTCGGGTCATAGATCGTCCGAACTATCGTGCAACAGCCCTCCTCCCCTCGCACCCACGCCTTTTGCGTCCTCGGCCCAAGAGACAGTCGTAGACGCCACTTCGAGGGGGTTGACATAATTCCTTCCAGATCCTCGTTCTCGCTCTGCACCCCTCTACATCACTCCATTCGTCTAGCATGAGATCACCTCCGGCAGAGTCATCCAGCAAGTGGACCAACACTCCCATCGTTCCTCCCGACCCCGAGATATCCAACTATTCCGATCACCAAAATTGCCACGCGCCTCTTCTCCGCAACTTCGCGATCTCCAATCGTCCTCTTTGTCCGTTTGGGTTCATTCCGGTTAATCCTACCATATCAGGCATGCGCCATTTTTCCTGAAACGTCCGTCTCGTTCAACGTTCTTCTCGTCTTTGACTTCCAGTCTCGCGCACGCCTTGCTGCGCCTTCCGTCTTCATATGTCTTCAGTTCCAGCATCGTACAGTTCCTTTGATTTCTCTAAACAAGTATCATCAGCTGATTTGTTGAAAAATGTATGATTAGCTGGTCAGCTTGTTTATCTACAGATGTCTGCTCAGCTGATCAGCTTGTTTATCTACAGATGTCTGCCCAGCTGATTGGCTTGTTTATCTACAAATGCCTGCTCAGCTGATCAGCTGATTTCCAACTTGCCCTAGATGAATGATCAGCTGATTTACATCAGGATGTATCATAACCTGATCACTTGATCTGTCCGAAGATGTAACATCAGCTGATTCACCCAAACCTGTACCTGATCAGATGATTTGCCCAAAAACGTATATTGAGCTGATCCAAAGATGTATCATCAGCTGATCAGCGGATTTGTCCCCAGAAGTCTGGTTAGCTGATCAGCAGATTTGTCTCCGAATGTATGATCAGCTGATTTGTTCATATATTGGATTGAAAATCAGCTGATTTGTAGATTGATTGGTTTGGAAATCAGCTGACTTCCAACCCAATCAACCCTCGACGCAGCGTCGCACATATATTCCACGTGTATTCAAAGTGGATGATTGGAACTCTCATACGTCGCGGTTAATCCAGCATGGAACGCAAACTTTATCGACGCAATCGTCCCGGTGTGTGTCGTTAAAAAGTACGAGTCTCCGTGAAAGGGTGGATCGTCGTTGCGGGACTTTGACGAGTGTGGTATGCTGGAGCTACACATATCCATGCGGTAAGGGCACAAAGCCCTTGTATGCCAGTTAGATAAATGCTCGTAACTCTCGAGACGAGCCCAATGCAAAGGATGCTCAGTGATGCGCCGTCTTATATTATATAGACGATTCCGCGTGGGAAGGGCTCGTAAAAAACACGGGGCATAAAATCGTCATCTATTTCGGGCGTTCCATTCAGATAAAAGACACGCGAATATTATATAACATCATTGTGTTTCTTCGTCCCCTTGTACATATGTCTCTGTCTCTCCCGCTCTGCTTTCTATAGCTGCCTTTCCGTTTCGCGCAGTAAATGCACGTTATGAATATGTTCGATGCAGAATAATGCGAGGCTGGCGCTGCGGAAAAGACTCCAGGACGACCAAGTACCACCAACGCTGTATATGTATTCCCGCAAGCAATCGACTGCGATTTCACCCCCGGTCACGTCCGGAGGTTATCTGTCGAGGCTGAAATTAGCATACCTTAAAATGCAATCCGGGCATAAAAGTGCGTGGTTCCGGCGATAAAATCATAAGCGACATCTCGACGAGACGGGGCGACCAAACGAACAGACCGAAGATTCTGCATGCGGGGGTGGGGCCCTAGGGCTGGAAAATATCCCCACGTATGGAAACGTTGAACCAGTTAATTATTAAAATTCCGTATCTAGGAATTAATTCGAGCTAGGCTCGACGGGCGAAATGAAACAAATTGGCCGGATACGTGGGGACTCGAGCGTAAAAAATGATTCAAGTTAATGAAATTACAACAATTTGACATTGTGAAGATGGAGCGCGCGCAAGAATGAAGACTCGATGGAAGTGCTTGCGGATTTCAAAGGAATAGCTGAAAGTTACCGATTTCGGTGGCTGAGGTTTTTTTTCCGGAGGGGCGAGGGATTCGCGAGAGGGTTCGGCGGAGGGAAGAGGGGGTGGGTGGCGGAGTAGGGACATTTAATGGCGCGTGGCGATATTAAAATGGCATAAAAATGAGCTGTAATTTGTATCTGGGTTCCAAAGTTACCCCGAACCATCAGTCCCTACAATACACCCTCCAAAATCCTCCTGAGCCACCACCACCACCCCCCCCCCCCGGCCCCTTCCGCCAACGTCGCGTTTTAACGTCACCGATGTCGCGTATTATTATTGTTATTAATATCAAAGGTCGCGCTCGCTCTTAATACCCTGAGAGATCGCTGTATTTCCGTGTCAACACACAGCCTTGCACCCTCTTCAACTCCTCGCCACGGTTCTCTCGCTCACTTTTGCGGCCGTCACAATACCCGTCCTATATTATTACACGGCCATACCCCCTCGCCGCACTTCACCCTCGAGGAGCAAAAAAAATGTCTTCAAACGAGACGCCGTTGTATTATATTTTATGCATTTACGTGTGTATATATACAAGAGCTCGAAGCCGCAATAAGCAGCACCCCATTTGCGTGCACCCTCCAATTCCTAGCGCGCTTCGGTACTTTTAGCCATCAACAAAGAAACTCCGTCAAAATCACGAGGGGTTGACATATTTTTACATCTCTCGCTTATTTAATCGATATGCAGATACCGCGTGAAAAATGGCTAAATATTGTAGCTTAAGGCGTTACCCCCACTTGTAGCGCAAAAAAAAGGCCTTTTTCATTAATTTTTTTAAAGAAAACTACAAAACTTTTTTAATCGATCAATATAACATCTTAAAGAACACATCTTGAAGAACTTTCAGTACTTTTTTTATTGAAAAATATTACAATGTTTAGTGGCAAATGGCCGTCAATGAAATAATGTTTTTATATACACGGTTTGCGGTGACCAACATTGCGGCGAAGTGGATCATCTGAAAAAAAAAATGCGGATGGATTTAGTCAAATATAAGTATAAACTAGTCTTTAATCGAAGGATTTTAAAAAATGTTCATTTTTCACCAAATGGCGGACAGTCAAAGTTAATGGTTTGATGTTAACGAAAAAAACGACCGTTTTTTGGCTATAATACGGCAATTTTTTCGAAAAAAAAATCGAACGATTAAAGATTACATTTTTATGTATTAAATAAGCCTGCAAAATTTCAAGATCGGTTCATTAGTATTCGAGTAATCTTGGTCACCGACTTCGGAAATGCCATTTTGAGAAAAACGCGTTTAAAGTTTCAATTTCCGGTTGTTTACACAACGGATTCTTCTCTTTCAACGCTTAAATCTCACTCAATTTTGTTCGGATCGACTTGAAATTTTCAGGACATATTCTCAGATACTTATACTTCAAAAAAATGCAATAAAAAAAATCGATTTTTTCAAAATCGCAAGTGGGGGTAACCCCTTAATATACATTTTATGTTGTGAGTTCCAACGTTATGCCCTCGAGGTTTTTTACGTGTGACTCGTTTGTGATTGAACTCTTTGCTGTCACTTCCTAGCCGTCCTCTGCTGATCCCATATTGTTATGGTTCTCTGGTGCACATGCGTTTTGGGAAAGTATCTACACCAAGGTATCGGAAGTATTGACCTTCCACTGACTGGTTGATGCGCCAGCCGGTGCACGGCTGATCGGTCACTACTCCGAGTATCGGCCATGCACAATGCTGCTGAAGGGAAAGTTCTGCCTTATTGGGCAAAAAATATTCGATTTTTTACTAATTTTTCATGCGAAAAGTATTGAATATAGAATGTTGATATTTGGTATGTTGACTAAGCGGTCTTTATTGAAGATGAAAATATTTTTTAAAGTTTGACAAAACATGGTGGTGGGAGTGGGAGGAGCCACGTATGTCAGTGCGCGGGCGATGACATTCTTCGCTTGCAGAAGTCCTCAGTCCCGGACAGGTGATCTGAAGCAAAAAAAACAAACATATTTTTACTTTGTACAATATTGTGTATAAGTTGACCTAGAATCAAGAAGAAAAATTGAAAAATAACAAAATAGTGAGCGATCTGCATGAAGTTTGTTTTTTTCCAAAAAATTTTGCAGTTTTTTGCTCACTAATTTTTTATTTTTCAACTTTTCTGCTTGATTCTAGGGCAACTTATCTACAATATTGTACAAAGTAAAATATGTTTGATTTTTTTTTGCTTCAGATCACCTGTCCGGGAATTAGGACTTCCGCAAGCGCAGAATGTCATCGCCCGTGCACCGACATACGTGGCTCCTCCCACTCCCGCCACCATGTTTTGTCAAACTTTAAAAAATATTTTGATGTTCAATAAAGACCGCTTAGTGAACATATCAAATATCAACATTCTATATTAAATACTTTTCGCATAAAAAAATGATGAAAAATCGAATATTTGATTGCCCAACAAAGCAGAACCTTTCCTTAAATCGAAGCACCGCCGAAGCCCGAACGCCCGTCGACGAGTGTCGATTAGATCAACAAAACGGGTGTTCCATTTTGATTTTACACCTGATTTACCTCGAAAAATACTACTGCAATCAAGTATTGAGCATAATAAAACGTTTAGAGTTCAAAGAGGGACGTTAAAAAAAATCTTTTTTGGTCCAGCATTCAGAATGGCAACGTTAAGATGACCGTCATGTTTTTTTAACCCTTCCTTGACACACTTATATTTTGGCTACGGCTTTGACACACGGGGTCAATTTGACCCGGATAGTACTTGTTCCATCTGCTCTTGACAACCCTGCGGTCGGTTTTTATTTAAACGAATCCGGGATACACTTTAAATATTTCTTAATATGTCTGCATAATTTAAATGCGGAATATATAAAATTGATTTATTGTAAAAAATTATTGAAAATTTTCAATTTTGGCAAGTGAGCATTTCATTCCAAATTCGTGCGGGTCAAAATTACACAGTGGGTCAAGGAAGGGTTAAATGGGATCATAAACATGTTATCAACAAAACATTTATCAGATAAAACTAACAACTTTACTAGAAATTTTTGTTGATAACGTTCATAATTTTTTGGTTATAATCCCTTTTGTTTACTATTTTAGCGCTATACGGAATGTACCGCGAGGAGGTAAAGTCTTCAACATCCCTAGTGTAAGTGTGCGTGTATGTGGGTGTAAATTTATTTGCGTTTGTTTGAGTTTGTTCGATAACCCAAACAAACCCAAACAAGGAGTAGGCCTCTGCGGCTCGTCACTTCGGCTAAAAATGGTATTCTAACCTATGAATTATGAACATTATCGAAAAACTTTTCCTACAAAAGTTGTTAATTTTGGCCTGATAAATGGTTTAGTGAAAAGAATTTATGATACCATTTTTTTTAAACATGTCGGCCATCTTAAGGGGCTATAGCAGTGTGAACGCCGAAAACTTGGGTGATTTTCGGGAATTTTTTTGAAGAAAAGTACTCAATTAAATATTTCGAAAAATTGAGGATACATTCGGCTATATTTGACCTATATCACATAATTTTTCATGGAAAAATATTGAGATCCAAGCGGCTTATGCGCTGCCTTCGAAAGCGCCAAAAAAAAAGTTCATCCACTGCTGACATGATTCCGGCCTATTGAGTAGCTGAAACCGAAAAACGAATAAAATGTCGTTAAACTGGAAGGTGTATAACTATAAACTATAAGGTCCTGTACAATGACCTAGGGTTTTCGAAAAATATCAAAATCTAACAAAATGGCATAGTTATGAAAAACGTCTGGTTTCTTGCCAAATTGTTTTGGTTCACGTCTGTTTTCTTTCAATGCCAAATTGTCAATTTTCATCCAATTAAACATATCCTACATCATTGTAGAGTAAATATATTCAAAAGTACTCAGTTCAAATTCCAAGCGTTTAAAGATTTAACTATCGATTTTTGCAAGATAAAACAATAGAGATACGGCCTTGAAATTTTTACAGGATATTCTTGAAAGTATAAACTGTCGAAAAAGGCAACAAAAATCGATTTTTTTAAAGTGTTACACTGGTATAGTCCCTTAACGTTGCCATTTGCAATTCTGTACCAAAAAAGATTCCTTTTAAGGCCTCCGTTTGAACATTAAAAGTTTTATTATACTCAATACTTGATCGGAGCAGTATTTTTCGAAATAAGTCATATATATACATATATGTGTGTGTGTGTGTGTGTGTGTGTATATATATATATATATATATATATATATATATATATATATATATATGTATGTATGTATGTATGTAAATAGAAAAAATATCATTTTTCAATAATCATTATAATGCCTTAATTAGGACCACCACATATTATGCACTTGTGTTATCAGGATACTCGCATTTCTTCTTTTCCAATTATCCAATAACGCGATATTAGCTCTCCAGATAACTTTTTTGGATTCTTAATTTCCATTCCCCCTGAATTCGTGACTACTACTCACCCCACCCCCCTTTCTCTCTTTCCTTTTAACACGAGACGTTTTTCCACGCGCCTTATCCTCTCAACGGAAAACTCTTCCGCTCGACAGAAGAGTAGGATAAAAATACCATTTGAATACACCACTCTTCCGTCTTCACGGTATGAATTGTACGTACAACCGCTACTTTAGCATCATTTATAACATGTGACAATAAAGTCTCGCTGTCGAGGAGTCTCATGAGCTCCATTTACATATATATATGTATATATATATACATCCATACATACATATATATATATATATATATATATATATATATATATATATATACACCAAGCAGTAATCTTTATGGGTACGATACGTGCGCGATACACTCGTCCTCTATCGCTTTTACGATATATGCAAAGTGTTTTGCGTACAGAGATGAGTGTACGCTTCTCGACGCCGTCATAAGATTCAAATGTGTACACGTACGAAATGCACTTTTGCCCCCGACATATCATTCGCGCTGACGAGCCGGTGCACGCCCACGAAAACTTTTCTCCCCATCCTCATGCATACGAATGATCAACTCGAACCAGAGATTTGTCCACGTCCTCTTGACAGTCGATAACTATCGACGACGCCAAAAGACGCCCCTACCCTTAATCGCATATCGTAGTTAACGACTCATTGATAATTCATTCGCGATCTTATGCGATCTACAAGATTAATTTCTCCGACTTTCAACCACTATACTCCAAAAGTGGCGGCAAAAGTGCGTCCTGCATGAAAAATGTGAAGAGGACGTCAAGTATCAAGAGTATGATATCCACGGAATTATCAGTGTGAAGGAATACAGCGTTGAAGAGGCGTAGGGGGTGAAACGGGTGGAGGAGAGCAGAGTTCGTCCGTTATCCGAATCTACTCGCCAGTTTGTTTATGGCGTGGTGACGTTAGGATAGAGAACACGAGGAGAGGGTTCCCTCTCTGCCTTGCTGTGGATTGGCTTTCATTAATCCACCAACCCTATCTACTCCCATACTCTCGGGTGCCTCGACTCGGAAACATCCCAACACCCCTTATTTATCATATATATATATATATATATATATATATATATATATATATGCGATAAATCATGATATATACGCAATGCCACGAAGCCGAATATCCACTGTGTGCCACAGATTCTCTTAGCAAAAGGGCCAAGTGCCAGAGTAACGTGTAGAGGATACAGAGAGTAGTTCTAGCACGATACGTTTTATAGATACACACCCACAAATATATATATATATATATATATATATATATAAATGTGTGTGTGTGTGTGTGTGTGTGTGTGTGCAAACCTACATCTGAATATTTTAGAACCTACCGAGGCATTAAAGCCACCCTTCTTACGCTATGCCTATTAACCACCCCCCGAACACCCCCACACTCCAACCACCCCTTTCCGCGGCACCCTACTCCGTTACATCGACTCGACGCAAAATTCGCGAACCACCCACTCCCCCCTGCCCGTGGTCCTCGCTACATCAAGATCACCGCACCTCATTACATATATTATCCACTCCGAAACCATAAATAATAAATAATTATGAGTAATCGGTATATAGACAAAGCGCAAAGTTGAATCTGTACATGGTCGTTTGGGAAATAGAGTTGATATCGAATAAACGTCGACGACGACGATGTAGGCGAATTAATTGAATGTGAAAAATTAATTGGTTCAACGACACACGTGGTGAATATTTGGACTATTGTGAAATAATCGTATTTTCTTTCGATTTCACATTCACGAATTGGGAAATTGAGATTTTACATACATTTATTTTGTTTCAATTTACGTGTTGTTCAATTGAATTATTTGAGATGATAAATTCATACGAAATAATAATAATAATGGAGTGAAATACTAATAAAGATATACGACGACGGTATGGGCACGTTAATTGAATTGGAAAAATGAGTTTATGTAACGACACACGTGGTCGATATTTAATGTTTTTTTCGATAATCTGATTTTTGCCATATTCAAGTGTACGTGTTATCGAATTAAATGATTGCACTTGTAAATGAATTTGTTTTATATAAATTGACATGGTACTAAATTGAATTATTGTCGATTTTAAATAAATTAATAAAGTAATAACGATAGAATTTTAAAAACTAACAATAAGTAAACTAATTTTAAAAAAGTAATCAGAACTAATACGACCCGGGAAAAAAAGATCATATCTGAACATATCTGAATCATATCTGTAGAATCAGATATGATCAGACAAGAGATTTGGTCATATCTGTTCATATAGTGTCATGACAGATCATGTATGCTTATATCTGAGCATATCTGTAGAATCAGATATGATCAGACAAGAGATTTGGTCATATCTGTTCATATAGTATCATGACAGATCATGTATGCTTATATCTGAGCATATCTGTAGAATCAGATATGATCAGACAAGAGAATTGGCTATATCTGTTCATATAGTGTCATGACAGATCATGTATGCTTATATCTGAGCATGTATGATCATCCCGAGAAAAAATTATCAGACCAAATCACATCTGATTATATCTGGATTATATATGATCCAGATATGATTGATCATATCTGGATCTTGTCTAATCATGCATAAGAAAAATGGCCATATCAGAGCATACATGATTACATTTGACTATATCAGAGCATGTATGATTAGATTTGACGATATCAGACCACCCGGGAAAAAAAGTTCATGCCTGAGTGGATATGCTCATATATGTTTCAGATATTATCATATATGTTTCAGATATAGTCATATATGATTCAGATATTGTCATATATGTATCAGATATATTTATATCTGACATTTTACAGTCCCGGGAAAAAAAGATCATATCTGAACATATCTGAATCATATCTGTAGAATCAGATATGATCAGACAAGAGATTTGGTCATATATGTTCATATAGTGTCATGACAGATCATGTATGCTTATATCTGAGCATATCTGTAGAATCAGATATGATCAGACAAGAGATTTGGTCATATCTGTTCATATAGTGCCATGACAGATCATGTATGCTTATATCTGAGCATATCTGTAGAATCAGATATGATCAGACAAGAGAATTGTCTATATCTGTTCATATAGTGTCATGACAGATCATGTATGCTTATGTCTGAGCATGTATGATCATCCCGAGAAAAAATTATCAGACCAAATCACATCTGATTATATCTGGATTATATATGATCCAGATATGATTGACCATATCTGGATCTTGTCTAATCATGCATAAGAAAAATGGCCATATCAGAGCATACATGATTAGATTTGACGATATCAGAGCATGTATGATTAGATTTGACGATATCAGACCACCCGGGAAAAAAAGTTCATGCCTGAGTGGATATGTTCATATATGTTTCAGATATTGTCATATATGTTTCAGATATCGTCATATATGATTCAGATATTATCATATATGTATCAGATATATTTATATCTGATATTTTACAGTATCATATATGATTAGGTCTGATCATATTCCACATCACATATGCTTAAAGAAGATCATATCTGATCACATATTCCGGGGAAAATGGTCATATCTGAGCAGATATGCTCATGTAGGTGTTTATCTGCAACATAAATGAATCTGATCTAATCATGCATGGTCAAAGATGAACATACATGTATTTTTATGCGCTCAGGGGTAGCTCTATATCTGGTCAGATATGATCGCGCATAAGTAAATATGTGCAGATATGAATTTATAGCTGAACATGTCTGCCCATATGTGGTCATGTCTAACCAGATATAGTACAATTCACGACTACATTCGAGCTCACACATGAATAGACTTGAATATGTGCGCGCATGCATGAACATATCCAACCAGGTATAGATGAATACGTTCAAATATGAATCAATTGATGAAATATGAATCAATTGATTCATATTTGATTAGATCTGATCACACGTGGGCAAGCATGTTCAGCGATGATCATATACCAGGTGTGTAAGTATGAAACCGGAATTTGCCCATAGGTGGCGCTAGATGTCGATGCAGTTACCGACACATCACGTCAGCGGTGTCTTGTTATTGTATTGATATCCGACAAAGATTTCCAACTCACAATAACACGAGTTTCATTCAGTAGCATTAGTTTATTAGAGATAAACATGTCGAGTTTTGTGCCAACAAATTACGATTTGCCGACAGCACTACTTTTCTGTTTTCATCTGAAAAAAACCGCAGCCCAATCGCATCGAATGCTTGTGGAGGCGTTTGGTGAGCATGCTCTCGGTAAAACACAGTGTTTCGAGTGGTTCAAACGGTTCAAAAGTGGCGATTTTGACGTGAGGAACGAAGAACGTGGAAGACCACCGAAAAAGTTTGAAGACGCTGACCTGCAAGCCTTGTTGGACGAAGACGACGCTCAAACACAACAACAACTGGCGGATGTACCTACGGTAATGATATGATACTTTGTATCATATCATTACTATAAACGTGTTTTTTCTGTACAAAAATTCCGGTTTCATACTTACACACCTGGTAGATCCAATTGGATGAATTCGAGTATAATTCCATATCTGGGCAGATACAATCGTACATGGGCAAATATTTTCAGACCTGATCATGCACGAGTTGGGTTCGGTTGCGTATTCATCCATACCTGGTTGGATATGTTCATGCATGCGCGCACATATTCAAGTCTATTCATGTGTGAGCTCGAATGTAATCGTGAATTGTACTATATCTGGTTAGACATGACCACATATGGGCAGACATGTTCAGCTACAAATTCATATCTGCACATATTTACTTATGCGCGATCATATCTGACCAGATATAGAGCTACCCCTGAGCGCATAAAAATACATGTATGTTCATCTTTGACCATGCATGATCAGATCAGATTCATTTATGTTGCAGATAAACACCTACATGAGCATATCTGCTCAGATATGACCATTTTCCCCGGGATATGTGATCAGATATGATCTTCTTTAAGCATATGTGATGTGGAATATGATCAGACCTAATCATATATGATACTGTAAAATGTCAGATATAAATATATCTGATACATATATGACAATATCTGAATCATATATGACGATATCTGAAACATATATGACAATATCTGAAACATATATGAACATATCCACTCAGGCATGAACTTTTTTTCCCGGGGAAAACTAAAAGAAAATCATCTTTAAGAGTTCTTCTCACTTTAGCTGCTAAAAAAGCTATTTTCATGAACTTTTTTGATAGGTTTATATTATAGATATTGATATAAAAGTTGTTACACTTTTTACATAAATACACTTTCGAAATACATTTCAAAAAAAAAAATGTATTGAGTCAACATTTTTAGACGAAAATGGTAGTTAAAAAAATCTCCTAAAAAAAATGTAGTTCTGCGCTGTTGATAAAATCTCGGAGATGGATCCTCTGAAACAAAAAAATCAAACGGTTTCGGATTGAGTATGTTAATGGCTATAGCGCATATCATACGATTTTTTATATGAGCAGAAATAACAAAATGGCGGACATTTTTCGAAAAAAAACGTGTTTTTTTCACCGTTTTTGGCAAAAAAAGTAAATAAAAAAATTAAATCCTTGATATGCGCTATAGCTATAGTTGTAAAGAATATGTGGTTAAAATTTCATAAGGCTCGGTTCCGTAGTTTCGAGAAAAACGCGTTTACAGTTCGTTTGGGTTACATAAATACATAAAAATCTTTTTTTAAATGTGTTCCGAAAGTGTATGTATTAAGTGTAACAACTTTTATATCAATATCTATAATATAAACCTATCAAAAAAATGCATGAAAATAGCCTTTGTAGCGTCTAAAGCGGGAAGACCCCTTAAAGCGGGAAACGCGCTCGTTTAAGTACGCCATTGTAAAAAAGTGACGCGAAAAAGTAATCCTTGTGATTTTCGCTACTCTGCTTTGATTCTGCGATTTTATTTTCATTCTGTGATATTTTTCGCTCGGCTTCGCTTCATCCGAGCCGGCAAATTTCATGGCCTCGATAGCGAATGAGAAATAAAAGTGTATCCCAGGATCCGAGGCGACGGAGAGGCCTCATTGAAAAACGTCGATACATCGAAGGGCGCAAAAGCCACGCGGCTGAGATGAGAAAGAATCGACTGACGTGTATGCGAGTCGACTGTGTCTATGGGTGTCGGTCTCGTTGAATTTGCGTATACGTATCGCAACGAGGGCTCGTTTCGCAAGATTCGACCCAGTCTCCCTTCCTGCCCCGCTCATCTTTCCAACCCCCCCAGCCCAATGGGGTTGATGCCGATCGTAGTTATATAAATTAACGATCCAAAGAACGGGAAGGATGGCGCGCTGGGGGATGAAGGAGAGCGGCAAGGACGACGCACGTATCGCCTCGACGTAGCTCAAGAGAGAGAGAGAGAGAGAGAGAGAGAGAGAGAGAGAGAGAGAGAGAGAGAAAGATACAGAGTAGAAGGGCTCTGAGAAATATCATCGAATAATGAATATTCATGCTGATGAGTCGCGGGACCAGCAGAGATGGAAGCAAGCAGGACCTCTATATAGTAGCAATATATATATATATATATATATATATATATATATATATATATATATATATATGATATAATCGGCAAGAGGAAAAGCAAGAGGCAAGCTCTACAAGCGTGAGGAGTAGCAAAGGGAATGAAGGGTGTGTATAGGTGGGGGTCACAGGGCCGTCGGGTTGTAAAGTTGCCCCGTGGAGAACCCCATCGGCCGCCATATTTTGTACGATGTATTTCGGCCCCTTGCTCTTCTTGCCTCACCCCTCCATCCCACCCCCATCCGAGCTCACCACCCACGCGTTTCACCCCAGCTCATCCGCTGCCATTTCATTCCCGACTCACCACGAATACCCTATACGTATATACACTCACTTTTCTGCACAGATATACGGATATCTCACCTAGAAATGCTCCTCCTGCCAAACTCTCTCTCTCTCTCTCTCTCTCTCTCTCTCTCTCTCTCTCTCTCTCTCTCTCTCTCTCTCTCTCTTTCTCGAAATGTACGGATTCTTCATCGATCGTAACGAAGCTGCAAACCTCCGAGGACGAGAAACTTAGGATAGAATCATCGGGAATGTACTCTTGACGTGATTCGAATTGTTCGGGATCAACATTTTTCTCTCTTTGCAAAAAGAGAACGAGAAAATATGTTTTATGAAACGGTGTGAGGCCGTATCTCGAAATGTATTTTGTCCAGTTCACTCCAAATTCGAACCTAGTTTGTAATATTTCACATCGTACGACCGGATGATTTTCGAAATATTTTTATCCATTTGATAATAACAAATGATTAAAGTTCTTTTTTGATCGAAAATCACCTTTTTTTCTACAGCTAGCCATTTTTGTAATTTCCACAATATCAAAAAAGTATCGGGTGATGCGAAAGTATCATTATGTTACTCAAACTACATTTTTCTTTCTCATTTCAAATCACCCTAGTTGCCAGAACTAATGGCACCGATTTTAGGCCACTCTGGAGGCCGAAAAATAGGCTTTTTGGGGATTCTCTTTTTAGAAAAACTGCGAAATAAATCGAGATTACAGAAGAGGGTGTTTATCATATACATCAGTGACTGTATACAATAATTTTTTTGAAGCGATTAATTGCAAAATGGCGGCTGTTCAGCGTTTATCTCAAAACTGCATTTTTTAAGTTGTCCGGAAACATAACTTTGACAATTTTCAACCGATTCTTTGAAGTTGAGTTGAAATTCAAATTTCAACTCAAGAGAGAGGGGGGGGAGAGAGAAATTTCCAGATTCTTCATCGATCGTAACAAATTTGGAAATCTCCAAGGACGAGAAACTTAGGATGGAATCATCGGGAATGTACTCTTGACGTGATTCGAATTGTTCGGGATCAACTTTCTTCTCTCTTTCCAAAACGAGACCAAGGAATTGCGTGGGTGGATCTGTGAAAATCTCCGCGCTCTTGTCCTTTCGTGACGTATGTATTATTTTTATACATATTTATGCATACGTGTATGCGCACTTGTCCTTTCGTCTACACGAGCACATACACACGTATATGTATATCGAGCTGGCAGTATAAAGCTCGTATACAAAACTCAAGATTTTATAGGCTAATATCGCGTTGCGGTGTGCTCGACGTTATCGGGCTTCTCGTACACGGACATAAGGGAGATGCAGTTTTTTTTTCCTCTAGCCTGGGCTGCTCTTCAGTTGTTTTTTTTTTTGTTTTCTTCTTCTTTCCTGCCACCCTCTCACACCTCCTGCCGTCGTGGACCGTGATTTTATATAGAAGAATGTTTTATGTATGTATGCGAAGTTTTCGCTTGCGACCAACGTTCTCACAGTCTCAATTCACGGGACATAAAAGGGTTTTAGATTTTATTCCCTCGCAAAGCGCGCGCGGAGAAGCCTTCGATGCCTCGCGTCTACCATATGCTCGTGTACGTGGGTCTGTACAGGGTGTCCCGTTATGAATGGATAATCCTGCAACCGTCGATAGGTCACGTCATGTCCTACTATATCCTGAAATTTCAGTTCAGCAAAAGTCCCATGGTTTTCGAGATAAAAATCATCTGCTTTAGTTTTTCGGATGCCATTTCTACAAATGATAACTTTTTTTACCCGGTTTTTTTACAGAATACTCTTGGTTATTTCTTTTATCTAGGAAAGTCTTCTTTTTAACGTTAAATGTTAAGGAAACTTAATGAAAAAAGATCTTATGCGGAATTTTCATACAAACCAATTCGAATGAAATTGGGTATGAAAACAATGTACTACCCCATATCGTGCCAATTACTTTAAAACGTTGCTTAGTTATTGTCGATTTATATAATTTGTAGAAATGGCATGCGAAAATCCAAGAGCAGATGATCTTTTTCAAAAAATGCCATAAAGCCCAAAATCTCGAAAACCGTGGGACTTTTGCTAAACTGAAATTCCAGCATAAGGTAGGACATGATTTGACGGTTCCATGTCACCTGATCACACGACAAAATATCACATGACGAAACATCATTACGATAAAATATTCCCAGAAAGCCCAGAAACTTGGGACGCAATCAGGACCCCTTTTTGCTGGTGTCGCTGAAGGGGGTGGGTTTCGTTTGGGTTTGGTTTGAGTAACAAATCCAAACAAAGAAACAAACCTATATCCGATAGACGTTGTATATCAGAAATCATGCCCACTCTCGCGTGGGGAGAATAATTGGATTTTGATATTCTATGGTCGTGATGTTTTGTCGTGGTGAAATTTTGTCGTGTGATATTACGACATACTACCGATCTGACCTATCGACAGTTGCGGCATTTTCCATTCATAACAGGGCACCCTGTACATGTGTATGGATGCCTATGTGAACCGAATGCTCCCGGTGAAACGCCTCGAAATCGTCGTCGTCTCCGTCCTAAACCTCGCGTGCCTTTTTATTCCTGAAATTTCGTTGTTTCTGAAAATCTGAATTTTAAACTTCGCCACGCTCGTTTTCCGCCTATACACGCGCCCCTCTCTCCCAGCCACACACGTCGTTCCTTCCGGAAGATGAAGATTTTTCGTCCCCCGAAATAAAGCGATTTTTCGTTTCTCAAAATTTCGACGGAATTTTGCTTCCCATCCGCCGGCTGCGTTATTTGAATACTCTTCGTAAAGCACGGTAAAATTTATGATCACGGTGGAGAAGGAGTTTTTTTTCAATTTTAGTTTTTATACGTGGATCCAGCGCTTAGAACTGATTCGGACGAGGAGAAGAAAGAGAGAGATAGAGGGCGAAGGGATAGGCGGAGGGTTAGCCGGAGGGAATAAAGAGTGATGGTTCGTATACCGGCAGAGGTGGGAAGCGAGAGGGTGGAAATGGAAGACGCGAGAGAGGGTTGCTTTAATGTATTCCAAGGCGAGCCATCGCCAATACTAATAAACATATTAATCGTTTGATTATTCCAAAGAGGCATTATAGATACGACTGTTTTACGGCTTACACCTCGGCTCCTCTTCACCCGTTCCTATATAGCTTTTTCCTCCCTTGTATCATATTTCCCCCCGTATCAGGGTATATACATCCGGTGGAATGTATCTCACGAGTCAGGATCAACGCCATCTTTAGCCCAACCTATTCGCGCCAGGATATACCGAGGCGATCTCTTGCGAAACTACTTGCTGCGCAGACTTAATCCTCTATCCTTAACTACGGAAAACCAGCCGCGAATATTAGATATACTAGGTGGGCAACTAAGTTCCCGGGTTTCACACATGGATGGCGCTAGCGACACATGTAGTCGGCATACAGGTCTGAAATTGGGTGTCTTTATAGCTTGGACATCTGCTAAGAATACCCAGTCGTAATATCAACAAATATCGCAACACAACGACCTTTTTTCTAACCTCGAAAATGTCAAAGTTTGTGCCAAATAAACGGCATTTGCGGGAAGCATTGATTTTCTACTTCAACCTAAAAAAACAGCAGCTGAAGCACGTCGGTTACTTGAGGAGGCCTACGGCGAACATATACCGTCAAAAACGACGTGTGAAGATTGGTTCAAGCGGTTCAGAAGTGGCGATTTTCAGACTGGGGACAAGGAGCACTCGGAAAGACCGCAAACATTTGCCGACGCCGATCTGCAAGCGTTATTGGATAGAGATGACACTCAAATAGAAGATCAACTTGCCGAGGCATTTAATGTGACTCGGCAATGTATTTCGAAACGTTTGCACGCCATGGGAAAATTTCAAGGAAGAAAAATTGGTGCCGCATGAGTTGACTGAGAGATAAATGGAAAATCGAAGAGCCACTTCCGAAATTTTGCTTTTGCGGCAGAACAGAAAGAGTTTCCTGCATCGAAATGTTACTGGCGATGAAAAATGGATATATTTCGAGAATCCCAAACGCAGAAAATCGTGGCTTTCACTTGGCGAAGCGTCAACATCGACGGCACGGCCAAATCGCTTCGGAAAAAAGACAAGGCTCTGCGTTTGGTGGATCCAGAAAGGAATCGTGTACTATGAGCTGCTGAAACCGGGCGAAACTGTCAATGGGCATCGCTACCGACAGCGACTAATAAATTCGAACCACGCATTGCTCGAAAATCGGCCAGAATGGGACACGAGACACGAACGTGGGATATTGCAGCACGACAACGCTCCGTGCCATCGCAGTTCCATCGTCCAGGACACCATAAAAACACTGAAATGGGATCCGCTACCGCACCCGCCGTATTCGCCAGACTTGGCACCTTCAGACTATCACTTGTTTCGGTCGATGGCGTATGGCTTGGGTGGGCTACACTTGGCCAATTACGATGCAGTACAAAATCGGTTGGACGAATGGTTTCAGTCCAAAGACGCGTCTTTTTATTGTCGTGGTATTTATGTATTGCCAGAGAGATAGCAAAAATGTGTAAACAGCGAGGGGCAATACTTCGAATGAACCATTTTTTGTATTAACGATTTTTCGATTTTTTATTGGTCAAAAAAACCCGGAAACTTAGTTGCGCACCTAGTATGTATATATTAGGGTGGCACAAATGTGAACTCTATTTTTTTTTCTTTTTCTCACCATCCAATTATCGTCTTTAAAGAAACAAAAAAATTGTCGCGAATGCTGCGAGCGGTTAAAAATTTTTAAGAGGTCGCTCAAGCCTCCCAAAAATGCAAATTTTCATTAAATAATTGATTTTTTTTCGTCTAATTCTCACTCATGAATTTTACGCTCGATAATTTTTAAATTAACCTCGCGAAATCTCTAGACGGCCAATGAATATTTAGTGGTCACTCAAGGTTTTCGAAATGCCACCAATTCATTTAATTTATCGTCAATACTTCTTTAGTGGAGGTTTCATCGCTTTGCGTTAGTAGAATTTTGGTTTTTGTTTCATTCAGATCGGTGGATTGCTTGCGGGTGAAACTGGAAAACCACCCCGCGACGCTCCTTTCATTGAGGCGTGGTTTCCCCTTTTAAAAACGTTTTTTCGCAGATGAAAAAAATACGTATCTAATAGTTTTCAATGCTTTTTCTATATCTATAAAAGGACATGTCCTGACTGAATGACAGATCAACGCACAGCCCAAACCGCGGAAGATATAAACGTAACATTTGGACAGTAGGTTTATTTTATGGTGTAAACACCCACTACGAGGGGATTTTGAGATATTCAACCCCTAAAGGGGTAAAGGAGGTTGTTAAAGTTTTGTATGAAATATTCTATTCTATTCGGCCAATTGACTTGAAACTTGGTTCAAATAATGTTTGAGAAAAATAATTAGACACGTGTTTGAGCATTTTTCGAAACAACCCCATTTAAAGGGTGAAAAATAGTTGCCGTCTCAATGGGAAAAAATCCTTGTAATCAATATGCATATATATATAAGGTCGTTACTGACTGACTCATCATCGCCCAGCCTAAACCGCTAAGTGTAGAAACATGACATTTGGAGGAGATGTTGATTTTATTATATAGGCACCATTCAAGAAGGGATTTTTCGAAATTCAACCCGTAAGGGGAGAAAAGGGGTGGCGAAGTTTGTATGAAAATTAAAAAAAGTCTGGTCGGATTTACTTGAAATTTGGCATTCGTGCTTCTTGACACAATTAATGAAGCACGGATTCCAGTGTTATTAAAAATTCAACCTCTAAGAGAATTTAGAAATTCAACCCCTACGGACAGAAAGGGGGTGGCAAAGTTTGTATGGAAAATAAAAAAAATCTGGTCAGAAGATTTATTTAAAACTCAATATTAATGCTCTTCAACACAATTGATAAAATACGTATTTTAACGTTTTTTTTAAATATTCAACCCTTAAAAGAAAAGGGTAGGCAAAGTTTGTACGGACAATTGAAAAAATCCGGGAAAATTTACTTGAAACTTTGTATAACTGCTCCTATACACAATTAATAAAAATCCAGCGTTTTTCGAAATTCAATTCTCAAGAGGAAAAGGGGGTAGCAAAGTTTGTACGGTAAAAGAAATTCGTGATCAGATTTACTTGGAACTTAGTATTCTCTTCAATGCAATTCTACGTCTTCCTTAATGAACCATTTCAGGAGCACATGTTATTAAGGGCTCTTCTCACTTTAGACGCTAAATGGATTTTTTATAGGGTTAAATTGTAGGTATTGATATAAAAGTTTTTACACTTAATAAATACACTTTCGAAATACATAAAAAAATGTAATCATTCAAGTCACTATTTACAGACGAAAATGGTAGTTAAAAACATGTCCTAAAAAAATTGTAGGTCTGCGCTGTTGATGTAATCTCAGAGATAGATCTTCCGAAAAAAAAATCAAACGGTTTTACGTTCAGTATGTTAATGGCCATAGCGTATATCATACGATATGCGCTATGGTATGCACTATGGCGCATACCATAACACCTTTTATATATTTATATATGACAAAATTACTATTGTCATTTTTATATATGACAAAATATGACAAAATAACAAAATGGCGGACATTTCTCGAAAACACAAAAAACGTGTTTTTTCACCGTTTTTGTCAAAAAAAAATGGTAAATATCAAAATTTAAAAAAATCCTTGATATGCGCTATAGCGATAGTTGTAAAGAATATGTGCTTAAAATTTCATAAGGATCGGTTCAGTAGCTTCGAAGACTTTATCAACAAGCCGTCAAACAACGTTGATTCACGAAAAACGCCTTTAAAGTTTGCTCGGGTAACATAAATACATTTTTTTTAAATTCTTTATGTATTTCGAAAGTGTTAAGTGTTAATTAAGTCTAGCAATTTTTATATCAATATCTATAACATGAACTTATAAAAAAATAATGAAAATAGCCTTTTTAGCGCCTAAAGTGAGAAGACCCCTTAAGGGACGTTCAACACAAGTCCACGCGAGCGGAAAGCTAGTCACATGACTTTCAACAAAATCGAAGGCGAACACTTAAGTAGGTCGGAGCGAGTCAGTTGAGTCAAATGACGATTTATTCATTTTTTTTCAATGAACCTCAAAAAAATCGATACGAGGTACAGATTTATTCTGTATATGCTAATTTTTTAAAATATATAATTAAAGGGCAAATTAGGCATTTTAATATTTTTATTACGTAAAGTAGAAAAACTTTTGTGTTACTACCAACTTGAAAAAGTATGACATTATCAATGATTATTATGAAAAAAAAACTACGAAAACAAATGTTTTATACAATTCACAATGAAATTTTGAGTAATTTATAATTATGCCTATTCATATTTACATCACGAGATTATTAGCCCATGGTTTACGATGAGCAAGATGAGGATTTTTTTCGTCTAAATCTTTACAAAGGTTCAGTTTGCGTTAATCCGTTGTTAGAAATGTTTTGTCTTGGTGCTAAATAACTCAAAAAATTACACAACCTTTTGTGTGAAAGTCTTGCCCATCTAACCGCATGTTAAATTACACACATTAAACTATTTTTTATCTCTGGCGTTTAGTGGTGAAAAAAGTTCAAAAAATTCGTAAAGACTCAGTACACTCTAAACAATAACATGCATTTTTTATTAAATTTAACCTTGGATTGTGGCTAACGCTCCAACCTCCTTAAGTGATCTTTCTTGTAAGATGCCACAGGTTCCCCTCATTGATCGGACATATTTTCTCTTTACCCCGGCGCAGTTGCGAATCAATTTTCCCACCACGTCGAGCACGTCTTCGAAAAATTAGTACCTCAACGAAACGGCGCTACTGATATAGCTGGAAAATAAATGATCGAGGAGCAAAAGAAGTGAGCGCACTCGTGGAATGAGGTAAAGAATAATTTACAATGGTAGGTAAATTTTTCTGGGCGAAATTTCTCCAAGGCAATATACGCGGGAGAGGGATGGAGAGAGTGAGAACGAGGTGTTTTAATTATCATTAACAAGTCCGGGGACGGTATATAACTCAGAATTACTCGTTTATACGTGATAATACGTAGGTGAAACGACTCCAACGTAGCGCGTTCGTGCACCTTCGCCCATGTGTGCGTATTCGTATTATATGCACACGTGATCGGCACACGTACGTGAGTGCGACGTAAGCTTGTGAGAGACATTCGTGTACGCGGATTTCGCGACTGCCGCCTGTGGATAAACGCTACATACATAAGTTTTCATACGTACACGGAGCATTTCGTGCGGACTGAAGACTCCAAAATGTTCGCTTTTCATTTCCGAGCTCGCAAGGACTGACGTTAATATCCAAAAATCTATTTATATGTACTATTTATACTATTTATTATACTATATATAAAATATAGTATTATTTTAATATTAATATATATATATTAATATTAAATTAATATTTAATTAATTTAAATTATTTAAACTAATATTAATATATACTATAAAATATAGTATTATAAAATATTATACCACACTATATTATAAAATGCTAACCAATTTTTTTTACATCATATGTATACCCGAATAAAAATAATAATATTATGCAGAATTAATGTACGACAGAAAAGTCATTGTGTACTCAAATTAATTATCTACGCGATCACTGTGACGAGCCGAGAAGAGGTCGTTTTTTCTGATTTTTTTTGTCCATTTGATTATTTATTTGGGTTTTGGGAAGAAGGTATGTCATTAAGCATACATTGAACAGATTTAATGTACATTTTTATTTAAAAGAATTGAGAATTAACAACGTTCTTGAGGTATAATAATATAAGGAAAAATAAATTTCACAGAATGGCGGGTGTTTGAAAAAGGTGAATTTTGACGAAATTTTACTTTCGGAGGCTTGAAAATATTAAATAAAAAAGATGGCTACGTACAACGATAGCTACAGTAGTTACGGATTTTTTAACTTGGACATCGGACAATTATAGCTGGAGTTATGATTCCGGACAGGTTGAGAAAAAGGCGATGGAAAGTTTTAGTATACGTACATCGTTGTGCTACCTGCTTTTACTAAATCCTCTGTAACTTCGTCAATTTTTAATATTTTAACTTGAATTTTTGTCCCCATATTTTTGAATATGTATGCTTTGAAAAAATGCAAAAAATCGATTTTGTATCCGCCACAGTGGTGTCCCGCCTTAAGGAGTCTACATAAGTTTGGAATGTCAAAAAAACAATTTTTTTATTGCGTCGTTTCATAGCCTAAAGTCTTCACTTCAATTTGCAACAATGATTTTTTGTTGCAAATCACTATGATTTATGCTCTTTGCTTTTGCCTTTTTCTCTACACTTATGTTTTATGAAATGGTGCAAGTCCTTTCTCAAAATCCATTCGTCGGGCTTACTTGACATTCGAACAGAGCATAGTTTATAACATGCTCTATCGTACGGAGCGGAACTTTTTCTGATATGTTTATCTAAATATTGATAACGAATTATAAAAGTGTTTTAAAATCGGAAACCGGACTTTTCCAGCTTCCATTTCCGTATTTTTCAAAATGCCAATAAGTCTCCGATCATAAGTTCAAAGTTTCATTGTTATACTAAATATAAATAACCAATTTTTTATAAATTACAAATAATGATATACATACGTTATAAAAATACGTATAAACTTTCATCGTTACGCTACAAATAATTTTTTTTTCTTTTGGTCATCTAAGATCACCCTGGTTGCCAGAACCACCTGCGCCTATTGGCCAAGCAGCACCGGCGGTTCGCTTAAACAATAATAAATTCATTGTTTATCAATATTTCTCAATGAAAAAAAAAACTTAAACTTGGAAAGACTATATTTTAATCGGCGTAAAATTCCAACGTCGTCATCCCAATATTCTCATCACAAAAAAATATTTAAAATCCAGTTATTTTTTGGACCTTTCCCGAAATCCACCAATCCCGAATTTCCTTGACACGTTGAAGTCGCGGTAAGAATTCTTGGAGGAATTGCGATAAATTAGCGTTGAATGTCCCGTAGGTAAATACGTGGGGTACGCGTAGAGAAAATCACCCAGGTGAGCGGACGGACATTCGGGACGGGCGTGTAGCAGGGATCCGTCCGCGCTGACTTGGTGGCGAATGAGACCGGCGAGCATGAGTATATCGGTGTTACGACGGACGAGAGCAAATACAGGGTGTCCTGTTATGAATGTATAATCCTGCAACTGCCTATACGTCAGATCATATTCTACTATATGCTGAAATTTCAGTTTAGAAAAAGTCCCACGGTTTTCACGATAAAAATTATCTGCTTTTGGTTTCTCGAGTGCCATTTCTACAAATGATAACTTTTTTGACCCGGTTTTTAAATATACTCTTGGTTATTTGCTTCATCTAGAAAAGTCTTCTTTTCAACCTTAAGGGGCTATACCAGTGTGATACTTTCGAAAAATCGAATTGTTTGCCTTTTTCGACAGTTTATACTTACAAGAATATCATTATCATTTATCTAATTTATATCAACATCATTTCATCTTGCAAACATCGATAGTTGAATCTTTAAACGCGTTTTTCTCGAAATAAGATTTTTCAAATTTGCTGACATTCTAACTCAAAGAGCAATTATCCGATTGACTTGAAATTTGAAATGAGTACTCTTGAATATATTTACTCTACAATGACGCAGGATATTTTTTATTGGATGAAAATTGACGATTCGGCGTTGAAAAAGACGACCATTTTAGAGGCAAGAAAACAGACTTTTTTCACAACTACGCCATTTTGTTAGATTTTGATATTTTTCGAAAATCCTACGTCATTGTACAGGAAATATCTTCCAGTTTAACGACATTTTTTTCCTTTTTCGGTTTCAGCTACTCAATCGGCCGGAATCATGTCAGTAGTGGAGGAACTTTTTTTGGCGCCTTCGAAGGCAGCGCATAAGTCGCTAGGATTTCAATATTTTTCTATGAAAAAATTTCATAACATAGGTTAAATATAGCCAAATATATTGTTAATTTTCCGAAACATTTAATTGAGTACTTTTCTTCCAAAAAATTCCCGAAAATAACCCAAATTTTCAGCACTCACACTGGTACAGCCCCTTAAATGTTAAGTAAAATTTATGAAAAAAGATTTATGAAAAAAAGAAATGTTAAGTAAAATTTATGAAAAAAGAAGATGCAGAATTTCTATACAAACCAATTCGAACATCTGACTTTGACAGCCTGTGGTGTAAAAAAAAATGTACTGCGCGTATCGTGCCAATTGCTTTAAAAAGTTGCTTACAAGGAACATCCCTCGGGTGACACCCTTCGATTTTGTTGAAATTTGGATACGTTATAAAGCACCGAAAAGTAAGCGATACGTATTTTCTTTATCGGCGGAAAAACAGCTTTAAGGGGTGAAACGAACCCTTGAAAATAGGGCTGTTTTTCGTTTTTCGTCGATAACGTTATCGTTCTCATCTCCAATGTATAGTGCACGAAAAAAATTAACATTGTTGCAATTTGAAATTTTTTAATATCCCGTACCGTTAAGGGAGACTTTGTCCTTGGAGTGCCATATTTCAGGTGTTTACATTTTATTTTTTTAAAGGAGACGAGTGAAGCTTTTTGAGTGCGGTGTTTTTCTTGCTTTTATTCATGATATACAGAACGTTAAAAAAATTTTTTTTTTTGAAAAAAAACCAAAATGGCGGCCAATGCAGCTCCGCGAAAACAGGTCCTCAAATCGCGGGAGGTAAACGGCTGACATCACTGCCCCCTCTTTGTTGATCTGAAACACAAATTCAAAGCATATTATCAATCTGTGACCTTTTGGTCATGGGATGAGGGAGGGGTTTTTCATTTAGTACAAATTTCGGAAAATGACGGCAATTAAAAAAAATCGAATTATCGCGTTTTTTCGCATAAAAAGATAAATAATAAATGCAAAAATGTATCTATCGAAAAAAAAAACGATCCGTCATTCCGTGAAGACATATTTTCTGAGTATGCTCTCCAAATTTCAGGTCGATATGTTAACTACAGAGGTCAGGAAAATGTCAGCCATTTTTAAAAACGTGTTTTCGAGAAAAACGCGTTTAAAGTTTTGTAATGTGTTTACACAAAAATGTGTTTATAATTACCGCTAATCGGCAATGCCTGGTCCATAGAGGCATCCCTCCTCTTCTTCTAGCTGCTGATGTTGAGCCGCTAACATCTCCCGCTGGGCACAAAGGACAAAGTCTCCCTTAAACCGTTGTCGACGAAAAACGAAAACGATCCCCATTTTTGAGGGTGCGTTCTAGCCCTTAAAGCCGTTTTTCTGCCGATAAAAAAAATGCGTGTCACTTACTTTTCGGTGATTTACAACATGTCGAAATTTCAAGAAAATCGAAGGGTGTCACTTGAGGGATGTTCCTTGGGTTAGTTATTATCGATATATATCATTTGTAGAAATGGCATGCGAAAAGCCAAAAGCAGATGATTTTTTTTTAATAGCATAAAGCGCAAAATCTCGAGCACCGTGGGACATTTACTAAACTGAAATTCCAGTAGGAGATGATCCGACCTATTGACAGTTGGGAGATTATCCGTTCATGGGGGGACACCCTGTATACATAGCGTATACGTGTGCGACGAAGCCCGCACATATCATTCGGCATAAGGGAGTGGACAGGGGGCTCGTCGCATTCGCGACAACGCTGAATTCCCACCTTACCAATCCTATTATTAACAATTAGCTCTAAACTACTCTTTGCATATGAAATCATGGCCGCTCTCGCGTCTCGCTCTTCTCGCTCTCTCGTAACGCCGAAATGGAAATATACATACTGCATGCTGCGCCCGACGCCGACACGAAACACAACGCGGATGCACAGACGCTCGCTACAGCGGGGCGTTTCGTGAAAATATTGCTTTGGAAGCGAGAACGCGAACGTGGATGGCTCCCCGTATGCCCATATCGACCATAATTCCCCGTCCCACGTTCAGCCCGCGCTACCTTTCGCGACCATTCGGAAAATGGCGCAATCGACGGTACTTTTTTTCGAAAAATATCCAAGTCCCAATTTTGAAACGCATCGATGTGGAATTTTTTGCGTTTTTTTTTTCTTATGTATTCAGCTTCGAGGAAATCCAGCCAGGATCATGGTGTAGGCCAGAGCGGGGTCCCTTGATAATCAGTTTGTTCTAAGAGCAGTATTGCTCCCAATTAATGAACTGATACCGTAAAACTCTATCACTTCATTACTTTGAACAGGTTTTGGAAGTTTTTTTTAGGTAACTTTTTATTAACATCCTAGATACCAACTTTTCTTGCTCCAATAGAACAGTGTGTCCTTTGGCTATCAAATGTATGAGAAAGTCAAGCTCCACCACCCCCTCACAATTTGATACATACATTTTTTAAGTGTCAAAGTAGCCCCGAATGTGGGGTTTCTTCTATATCAAATATCAAAGGGCTATACCAGTGAGACACTTTAAAAAAATCGATTTTTTTTGCCTTTTTCGACAGTTTGTACTTTCAAGAATATCCTGTAAAAATTTCAAGACGGTATTTCTAATCATTTTATCTTGCAAAAATCGATAGTTAAATCTTTAAACGCGTTTTTCTCGAAATGAGATTTTTCAAATTTGCTGACATTGTAACTCAAAGAGCAATTATCCGATAGACTTGAAATTTAAACTGAGTACTCTTGAATATATTTATTATATTCAATTTATTATATTCATATATATGAATGGAATATATTGCATAGTTCCATTACCAGTTGCCTTTTTAATAACAGAATGTATATTTTTATATGTATTAAGTTTAACTCATAATAGGAATTAATAAACCTATAACATTAAGGCGTTACCCCCACTTGTAGCGCAAAAAAAAGCCTTTTTCATGAATTTTTTTAAAGAAAACTACAAAACTTTTTTAATTGATCAATATACCATCTTAAAGAACACATTTTGAAGAACCTTCAGTAATTTTTTTATTGGAAAATATTACATTGTTTAGTGGCAAATGGCCGTCAATGAAATAATGTTTTTATATACACGGTTTGCGGTGACCAACATTGGGGCGAAGTGGATCATCCGGAAAAAAAATGCGGATGGACTTTGTCAAATATAAGTATAAACTAGTCTTTAATCGAAGGATTTTAAAAAATATTCATTTTTCACCAAATGGCGGACAGTCAAAGTTAATGGTTCGATTTTAACGAAAAAAAACGGCCGTTTTTTGGCTATAAAACGGCCATTTTTTTCGAAAAAAAAAATCGAACGATTAAAGACTACATTTTTATTTATTAAATAAGCCTGCAAAATTTTACGAAGATCGGTTCATTAGTGTTCGAGTAATCTTGGTCACCGACTTCAGAAATGCCATTTTGAGAAAAACGCGTTTAGAGTTTCAATTTCCGGTCGTTTACACAACGGATTCTTCTCTCTCAACGTTCAAGTCAATTTTGTTCGGATCGACTTGAAATTTTCAGGACATATTCTCAGATACTTATACTTCAAAAAAATGCAATAAAAAACATCGATTTTTTCAAAATCGCAAGTGGGGGTAACCCCTTAATGAGAAACGATTTTTTGTTGTGTACAAACTTTGTCAATACTGCAATGTACGTGTGCCAATGTCATCAGTAGAAATCAGAACACACCTCAAAAGTGTGCCAAATTTCCAGACCCAAAGAGGAACAAAGCCAACCGTCAGAATCGAATTCTCAGCATTTTCACTCGCGGACTCGTGGGAAGCGAAATTCCGGAAAGAAGCATGGATAAGGAGCAAAGGTCTGCACGGAAGGTTCCGAGGGAGTACGGTGGAGAGAATGAAGGGTGTATAACGCAACGCTGCTGCGGAATATGTTACAAATTAAGCGGGAGAGGACTGAAAGTGCTCTCTGCCGTCGTTGTCGCGTTCTTCTCCCTCTCCCTCTCCCTCTCTCTCTCTCTCTCTCTCTCTCTCTCTCTCTCCTTCTCTCTCATCAACGCTTTTATTAGAATTATCTTTGTCACTTTCGCCAAGTTTATATTTGCTTCTCGGCAAGGGAGAACGAAAGAGGCGTCGCCAAAGAGAGCAAATCTCACGGAGCCATACGCAGCGAGCACGAAGAGACAACGCTCTTTCGTCCTTTTACTTCGTGGCGATGCTCCGAACGCTACGACTCCTATGGCAATGGACCTGCTGGAAATCCTGAAGGATCTCATTGGACCGTCTCAGACGCAGTTGCCATTGTGACTAGACAAAAATAACACGAATGCAGATTTATTTCACGTACTTCTTCTATTTTTTACGTTAAATCAGGCATTTTTAAGTTAAGGGGGTTTAAATGGTCCAGTTGAGTCAAATGACGGTTTGTGCATTTTTTTTCAATGAAGCTCAAAAATTTACATACGAGGTATAGATTAATTCTGTAGATGCTACTTTTTCATAAAATGTGCAATTGAGGAGGAAATTGTGCAATTTTCTAGTTTTATCATGTAAATAAAAAAATCTGTTGCGTTACCACCCACTTGAACAAATATAAGATTATCGATGATAATTATGAAAAGAAAACTGCGTTAGTGAATGTTTTATAGAATTCAGAATAAAATTTTGCGTCATTTGTAATTATGCCTACTTATATTTATGTCACGAGATTATTTATTATGTCCATTAATTAATATGAAGTGTTACCGAATTATAATTCTTGAAAATAGAAAATTCCAATTTTTCCTCTCTCGAAATGTTACCACAAATCCCTTAGTTCTCGAGATACGGTAATTAAATCATTTGATTCTTTACCGAAGATTGGTAAAGAATTTCGAAAAAAAAATCTGAAAAATTTCTCGGGAACTCAATAAAAACCGTTTCAACTTTTTACTATCTTGAGGTTTTTCTAGAATTCTTGTCGATTCGCGTTACACGTTATTTTTAAAATTGTCTCTTAAACAAAACGAAATTGAACCTTGAGCTTCCCCCTTTATGATTTTGATCAAAGAAATGCATAAAAAAATGTTTGTCTGTAAACGGGGCTCACCAGAATAGAAAAAAAAAGGCGAAAAATGGTCGTTTTCGAAAAAGGGCACTAGTCGTAAAAAAAATTGTAAAAGCTTTTTTTTGTAACCGGAATGGTGGTGAATCGCTCCTCTTTAAAATGACGTCGGTTGAATTAATTTATCTCAACTATCGGCGAAATAGCATAAAAGATCGTTCCGGAACTTTTTTACATTTTTGTCCGGAAGCTTTTCGCCCGTAGTGTATATGGTTTTCAATGGACAAGATGGGTTTTTTTTCTAAATGATAACAAAGGTTTAGTTTGCCCTAATCCATTGTTCGAAATAGTTTATCTTGGTACCGCATAGCCAAAAAATTACATCGCCCGGAGCATGAACGTTTTCACGCGCCGGGCACGCAGTATAACTAACGCAAATTTGAATTAAAAAAAAATTAATTTTTTTTATCAATTTGCATCAGTATAACTCGAGAAATACGTAAGGGATTTTGGAAATACGATTTTTTGTGTAATTGGCAAACATTTGAAGTAAAAACTCAATTTTCGACTGTAAAAAAGGACAATCATTTCTTAATAACTAATGTTATGATCAACTCATGGAAAATCCCATACGTATTTATTTTCGGAATGTTATTTTAAAATTTGGACTGTAAAGAATGAAAGTTGTTGGAGTTATGCTGCGTGCCGTTATTTAAATTGTGTCCCGAGAAAAACGGTCGACATCTCGCACACGGGCCAGCCACTGCCACCACAGACCAACACGGGCCTGCGGACCTTCATTCTACAGGTACCAAACCTTTGCCCCCCTATTCTAGGTGGTTTGAAGCATCTCTTAAGCCAATTTTTTAAAAATATTTTTTTTTGAAAATTCTCAAGTTGTGTTATCCCTTAAACTATTTTTCATCTCTGGTGTTTTTACGTGAAAAAATTTCAAAAAATTCATAAAGACTCAGTATAGTCTAGACAATAAAGTATTTTTTTCACATTTAATCTTGGATTGTGGCTAATGCTCCAACCTCTTTAATATTCATATTATTGTATCAAATATAGCATAGGTATATTTTATGAGCTAGGAAGAGAGAAGAGAGGGAGGAAGAATTTTCACGCGAAGCATCCGCCACTCGCGCTTATTATCTTTACGACTCTGGAAGATGGAATTAAACCGGGGGTATACCCGAAATGTAATAATATTCATTACTATGCTAATGTCACCCACGGCATCAGCTACGCGATGGTTTGGCTCACCGGTCTTCGCAGGCTACATCGTTTTCGTCCCTGTACGCTTTGACTTTCCTGCTCTCTCTCTCTCTCTCTCTCTCTCTCTCTCTCTCTCTCTGCCTCTCTCTCTCTCTCTCTCTCTCTCTCTCTCCCGCCCTCTCTCTCTCTGTCTCTCTCTCCCGCCCTCTCTCTCTCTCTCCCGCCCTCTCTCTCTCTGTCTCTCTCTCCCGCCCTCTCTCTCTCTCTTTCTTGGTTCCTGTCGCCCGCATTCTCTTTCCACGCTTTCGCGGTTATGGCGAAAAGTTGCCTCGTATTTTTGTTATCTGGGCCAACCCGCGAGACTACTTACATCGGGAAGGGTCCAATCCCGATTTTCCCCCGTTGCCTCCCGCGCTACACGCCCCCGCGTATTATTATTACAATTGTTATTATTATCATATACATTGTTCATAATCTCGCCCCTCCGCGGTCATAACCGTTTGTTCGTTTGCTACCCTGACAAACTCGCGAAATTCGCACCAACCCTCCCCACTGTATATAGCTAATTTATCGTTATTTTTTTTGCGCCCAATTCTGATATACGTTCACAGCCTTGTACTGGAGTTTCCAAGAGAAGCTTTGGGCGGGAGTTTCCTCCAACGAACCGAAAGTATACGCTCATGGAGAAAAAGTTAAAGTGGGGGAGATGGATTAGTTTGTTGATTGCACATTTTGTTAGATCTTCGGGAATCACGAGGCAAATGACAGACAAGAATATATCAATAATTGTCACTCGATCATACGTTATTCAAAAGGTATACGAAATTGTGACGGTGCGGTAAATACAGGGTGTCCCTCTTATCTCTGCCACCCGAAATAGCTCGGTTATTATTGACGTCACAAAAAAATGGTCCAGACAAAAGTTGTAGGGTGTAAAGGGCCATCAAATGCGACCATTTTTTTATTTCGGTGGAGGCGCTGTCGCACAGTGAAGGTCATATCCACTTTTTTTAATGGAATGGTACATTTTTTGTTCGACCGTCTTGTGGAGCACCTCAAGTGTCACTCCGCGATCAGACATTCATTTGAATCAACCAATATATTTTTTTGATTCAATTGGTTTTTTTTCTCAGTGTGCTCGCCGGACTTCAACCAAGAGCCTTTGCAGAATATGTTGTTGCCGCATATGGTGAATATGGTGCCGCACAAGAACGTGGAACCGCCATCATAAGATCGAAAGGAGGAACTCGTTGTGGACCAACCAAAAGAAGCCCAAATGCGGATTTAGGCTTTTTTGATTGGTCTGATTTTTTATCTCCGTTCGATCAACCAGGGGATATCTGACAAGGCAATGATAGATTTCCATTGGAAATGCGATTGGTTCGTCGGAGGATAAAATTCTGGAGTTGAGAATGGAGGGTTCGTAATTCAACCCTTCAAGCGATTTTTAAAGACTTCCGATCGACGTTCGATCAACCCAGGGATATTTGACAAGGCAATTATGGATTTCCCGTAGAAACGTGATTGGTTCGGGGGAGGATAAAATTCTCACAGCATATTCTGTTCTGTAGTCAAGAAGGGAGGCTCGGTAATTCAACCCTTCTTGGAGTCGCCTTGTCTTCCACCTTTCAACGAGCATTCTTGCCTCTGCACGTGAGTACGAATAGACACGGGTACGAGTTATAGGCACTGAGCTACCCCCTGGAAAAGTGAGGGAACGTCAACCCCCGGGGGTGGGTGTTGACGTTCCCTCACTCCCCCCCATTATGGGGGAGGGGGGGCTCGTACACACGTCGAGGTTGCCGATCCTCGTCGTTGTACTTCTTGGTCGTTGCTCGTCTTATCACGAGGCCCAACAACCCCCTGGCCAACCCTATACCGAACCAACTCAGGGGGTGTGCTGCGTCTCTCTCCCTCTCTCTCTCTCTCTCTTTCGTGCTCTTCTTCTTCCAGCAGCGGAACAACCTACGACCCCATCGTTCAACGCTGGTTTATTCAGAGGCGGCTGCGTTGATCCCTTGATTAAATACTTCTGCTTCATCTCGCCCCTACACCCCCTCGCGTCATGGTTCCTCGCGGGAAGTTCACGTCCCTCTTTCTCCGTGACATTCCCTCCCTCCCTCTTCCGCCCCTGTTCTTCTTCGAGACTTCGCGTAACGAAGACGACGTTTACAACACGTCCGTTCTCACGACTCGTCACGATCCTTGTGAACTTGTCGTGTATGCGTATTGTGCGTTTTGACGAGAGAAGTAGCGCCATTATCAAGGGGTCCGCGTGACATTGACGTTTCGAAAATATGATTTTTTTGTTGCGTGGCTTCGGAGCCGGGGATCTTGACTTTTATTGGCAACGGAGATTTTGTAAAAAGGCTAAGGGTTGACCGAATGGTGAAGATTTTTGTGAAGGGCCGGGTCACGCATTGCGTGGGGGCGAACCACCCTGCTGTGATTTATCCCTTATTCTTTTGCGCTTTTTTCGAAATGTTTTGTGAAACGGGGTACCCGAGGCCAAATTTTCAGATTATTTTGGCCCTGTTGCTCCTCAGAGTGGTAGGAAATGAAGGTAGTACAGTAGCTTCGAATTTTATGTAAATGGTCCTACGTAACGTCTTAAGGGGGGAGATACCTTTAGGCGAGGAAAAAAACTGCTGATTTTTATGATTTTGTTTCAAAGAAAGATTCCTACATCCTTTTTTAAGACTTAGGGTATGTTTTATTACTAATTTTGGCTGTTGAATGGTAATTTTAAAAATAATTCTTCAATATGGGGGAGGTGTGGCGCGGTCTTCTAAACAGGTTGCAGCGGATGTTGTCAGACGGCGTGAGACGTAGCGTTGGCGAGATTAATTGGAAAAAAACCAACCAAGATTTTTTCTTTCACTCACTTGACACTCAGACGCAGAATATGAACCAAGAAAAAATCAGAAATGTTGAAAATCGATGAAATGGTACGCTTTGGAATGAGAAGATTGAATTTTCCGAAAACGGCTACCTTTTTTAATAAAAAAAATTCTTTTTTCTATTTTCACAAACATTTAGGATCATGTTTTAGACAGTGAAGTGAGAAAGATTTATACCAAATTTCATCAGAATCGGTCGATTGGTTTTTTTAGCTGCCACGCCAGTTTTGAAAATGCAATTTAGAAGACTGGGCCATGCCTCCGCCGGTTTTGAAGACCAATAAAAAAGAATACCACACAATAGCTAAAAGTAGTAATAAAGCATACGCTAAGTCTCGAAAATGGTGAAGAAATCTTGCCTTTTAAAATAAAATAATGACCACCAACAAAATTGTTTCTTGCCTAAAGGTATCGAGTGAGACACCGAACATCCCCTCCAATCGAGATGAAATTTGGCACAAATCTTCCTTTTAGCAGGTTAAGACAACCTCTAGACGGATTTTTGGCGACCCGCAATAGTTTTTGGGTTTGGGTTCGTTTGTTTGAGTATTTTTGGGTATTTTTGTTTGGACGAAACGGAGAGTGCGATAACATATATAGTTATAAACGGAGACGTAGCAGATATAGATATAATGAGCGCGCGTTAAAAAAAAATCTTAAAAATTTAATATCCCGAAAACTATCGCGGGTCGCCAAAAATCCCTTTAGGGGTTGTCTCTAAATATTAAAAGGAAGGTTTGTGCACAATTTCCAATCGATAGGCGGGGGGGGGGGTCAAAACCTTACACTTAAAAAAATTGAATTCCATATCTCGAAAACTATTGCGAGTCGCCAAAAATCCCTTAAGGGATTGTCTTGACAAATTAAAAGGAAGGTTTCTACAAAATTTTGGCTCGTTCGGGGGGGGGGGGGGGGGGGGTGGCGAGACGGGACCTTATCCAAGATACCTTCAACGCGGATTTTTTATTCGTCCCGAAAATAAGTAAGAAGTTTGTTGAAAATTCCAATCAGCCGCAAACATCTTCCTTACGAGGTTACTCCAATGGATGATTTCTTTCTCCAGATTTCGCGACGTGGCAGAGTCCCCCACCACCATCGGTCCAAAAAATCGGTATTTTGTTACCCACAAAAAAGCGTACCCCCCTTCGACCCTTCGGTGTGGCTGGCAAAAAACTTCGCACTTCGCAAAGCCGTTTTCGCGAAAACGACAGGAGCGATGAATTTCTCGGGCGGTTATTCACGAGCAACGAGATCGTGCGATACATCGCCTCAACGGGCGTCGAACGATCCGCGTTTAATTAATTCAACACACAGCCGCAATGTCGCGCAACAGGGCGAAGATCCCTTTTCCACCGCACGCACAGCGTGTTGGCGCCGAAAGACTCGCTCGGGATTTGACGAAACGCGTGATGTACGGGGCGCGGGGGATATTTTCGTGTCCATGATGAAATATCTTGAACCTCGTGGTTCGTAAACTCGTGAGCATGTCTCGCGAAACTTTTCGGTACAAAGCTCAAATTCGTGCCTCACGGGACCGTATGCAATTACCGAGCGCCACGACGGGCTACCGTGTCTTCCATGGCAATTGCGGACGATCAAATTTTTCTCAAACCTTTGCACCTGCCATCCCCGCCCCCCTCCCAGACCTTGGAGTTTACGATCGTCATGCATGTTCTTCCGGAGATAAAAAGATCAACGAACGAAAATCCGTAAAAAATAATTAGTACAGTCGTGCTGTATATTGGAATCGGAAAAAATTATAAGAAGGCTAGTTTTTTGATAGGTGATTTTGTAGTTGCCGCGGGTGGTAAAACCAAGTTTGCCTAAAAATCAGGGTGTAGAGTTTTTTTTAGGGAATGGGGGTGGATTAATGCCAAACTACAATCCCCACGAAGTTGGCGCCGGGAGACAAAATGTTGAGAAAAATCCGCGTTTTATTTTTGTCCACAGCGCCGAAGGCGTGGAAGTTCATTTTGGAGGTGAAAACGTGGGGTTAAGTTTGAAAAATCAGTTTTCATTCGATAACTCTTTAGGAAAAATTCATACATTTTTTGTTCGAATGGGAACGTTGTAGCCCTTGAAGAGACGCGTCGATCGAGTATTCGAACATCCCTCTCCAATAATATTTTCACCCCCAAAAGAATTGTTGAAGGATTAACAAAGAAAATGTTTATTGAATAACTCAAAAACAATCGATTTTTCGGGGATGGTTTAAATGTATGAAATGTAGAGAATAATTTCCTCTATATTTTCGTTCCTATGGACCACCCTTGAATTTTGCTTTTTCGAACCCATCTCAGAGGTTGGAAATTCAAAATGAAATTCTGGGAAAATTATTGACCGAAAATAAAGAGATACGAGTTTGGCGCTGCGGACAAAAATGTAGTTGAGGGTTCAAGCTACAAATTCTTTCACGGCGGCGAATTCGTGCAGTCAATAGTTTTCCCAGAATTTTATTTCGAATTTTCAACCCCCGAGAGGGGTTGGAAAATCAAAATTAAAGGGTGGTCCATAGCAAAGAAAATATAGAGAAAATTATTTTCTACATTTCGTACATTTGAACCATACTCGAAAAACTGATTGTTTTTGAGTTATTCAATGATCAATTTTTTTTTGTTTTGTTTTTTAACAATCTTTTTGGGGGTGAAGATATTATCGGAGAGTTATGATCAAATACTCGATCGACGCGCCTTTTCAAGGGCTACCATGTTCCCATTTGAACAAAAAGTGTACGATTTTTTTCTAAAGAGTTATTGAATTAAAACTGATTTTTCAAAGTTTCACCCCACTTTTTCACCCCCAAAATGAACTTCTACGACTTCGGTGCTGTGGACAAAACTAAAGCCTGGATTTTTCTGCACATTTTGTCTCACGGCGCCGACCTCGTAGGGGTTGTAGTTTGGCATTAACCCACCGCCGACTCCTTTCATCCCCTAAACAAACCCTACACCTCGATTTTTAGGCAAACTTGGATTTAGCACCCGCGGCACCTACAAAATCACTTTTAAAAAAACTAGCCTTCTTCTAATTTTCTCCGATACCGGGGTTTTTCAGCGACAGAACGACTGTACCAAATGAGAATTCAAGCAAATCATATTTAGCCTCGTACGAAAGTGTTTCAAGAGACGATGAAGCATTCGGATAAATTTTTTATCCGCAAAGTGAGAATGAAAAAACAAATATATTTTGATTGCAAAATATATCCATTTTTGTGGAAAATCCAATATTTTTATTTTAAGGGGAGGTACCTGAGTAAACGGCGAGAAAAACCGGTAAACTTCGGGAATTTTTATTTCAAAAACTATTGTTTCGATTGGATCCGGGTTTTTTTTATTGGCAAATATGTATATTGTGGTATGTTTAGGATTTTTTAAAAATAAATTCGTTGACCGGAAGCGATTGAAACGCGATTATCTCGAAACATAGTTTTCAACGTCGGTGCCAGATGTATCTCGAAAACGGCTTGTCCGATTTTGTCCAAATGTGGATATAATATTCTTCGATAGTTTTTCTCGTTCGCCACATAGGATTTTTTTGAAATTTTCATTTTTGACGGAATTGCGACCGTTTTAATTCAACATTCGTTTTTAGTTTGCAATTTCCAACGATTTTGGAGTGCATACACATTGCATAAAAAAGCAATGGTTCAATGGAATAAAAAACCCCTACGTGGCGAATGAGAAAAACTATCGAAGAATATTGTATTCAAATTTGGACAAAATCGGACAAGCCGTTTCCGAGATACATCTGGCACCGACTATGAAAACTGTGTTTCAAGGTAATTATGTTTGAATCGCTTCCAGTCAACGAATTTATTTTAAAAAATTCCTAAACACACCTCAATGTACATATTTTCCAATAAAAAAATACCCGGATCCAATCGAAACATTAGTTTTTGGGATAAAAATTCCCGAAGTTTACCTGTTTTTCTCGCAGTTTACTCAGGTACCTCCCCTTAAAGCGTTTTGTTTAATCGATTTTCAACGTTTCTCACTTTTTTAATTCATATTGTGCGTATGAATGTTGATGAAAGAAACATTTTCATTGGTTTTTTTTTTTCAGATTAATCCCACAGACGCTACGTGTCAGGCCGTCTGACAACATCCGCCGCAACCCGTTTATAAGATTGTGCCATACATCTACCATTTTTACATCTTAATAAAAAAAATACCATGGAACAGTAAAAAGTAGTAATAAAACATACCCTAAGTCTCAAAAATGGTGAAGAAGACTTTTCTTTTTAAAAAAATCATCAAAGTCTGCAATTTTTTCCTCGTCATCCCCCTTAAAGAGTTTCGGGCCGATTGACGATATGTGACCATTTGATTCAAATTTACACAGTCAATTCTTTGTCGTATACTGAATGCACCCTCAAAATGTTCATTCGATCGTTTACACCGTTTCTATGAAATTTACTAAAAAATTTACTTCAAGGGAGATGCCGATACTCATCGCTGAATGGCAGTTTTCATGCACGAAATAGTAGGAAAAAATGTTTTAAATATTACGAAAAACTATCAAACTTACCAAGAGTTAAAAACTGCCAAATCACTCGATACATTATGACACTGATGACGAGTTTGTCATAATGTACTGAGTGAAAAGCTGTCAAACCACTCAATACATTACGACAATTTCGTCTCCCTTTACATTATGAAAATTCGGCATCTCCCTATGTTAAAAAGTGTATCTTCGATTGTAATTTTTATAGAAACGATGTAGACGGTCGATTTATAATTAAGAGAATGCATTGAGTATATGAAAAAGGATTTACTGTACAAAAATTCGAATCAAATAGTAACATATCGTCAATTGTCCCGAAACTCCTTAAGTGTCCGCCTTCGATATTGTTGAAACTCACATATGTGATAAAGCATTGAAAACTGTTAGACACGTATTTTTTTTCATCGGCGGACAAAAGGTTTATGGGAGGAAACCACCCCTTATTTTAATTTTTTTCATTACTTCTACAGCGGACTTTTCATAGCTTCCATCAGAAGAATTTTGATTTTTGTCTCATTAAAATTGGTAGACTGCGTGTGGGTAAAACTGCAAAAGCACCCCTCGACACGCCTTTTTTTAGGGGTGGTTATTCCCTTTAAGGGGCTATACCAGTGTGACACTTTTAAAAAATCGATTTTTTGTGCCTTCTAAATTGCCTTTTTAGTCTTTAAAAGGCAAAAAGCCTTTCTTTTATTAATCTTTTTCGACAGACTATATTTTCAAGAATATGAGATGAGATTTTTATACTTTCAAGAATATGAAATGAGATTTTTCAAATTTGCTGACACTGTAACTCAAAGAGCAATTAACCGATTGACTAGAAATTTGAACTGAGTACTCTCGAATATATTTACTCTACAATGACGTAGGATATTTTTGATTGGATGAAAATTGACGATTTGGCATTGAAAAAAAAACAATTATTTTATAGGCAAGAAAACAGACTTTTTTTCATAACTACCCCATTTTGTTAGATTTTGATATTTTTCAAAAATCCTACGTCATTCTACAGGAAATACCTTCCAGTTTAACGACATTTTTTTTTCCTTTTTCGGTTTCAGCTGACCCAATCGGCCGGAATCATGTCAGCAGTGGAGGAACTTTTTCTTGCGCCTCCGAAGGTAGCGCATAAGTCGCTTGGATCTCAATATTTTTCTGCGAAAAAAATATGGAATATAGGTCAAATATAGCCAAATATATTCTAAATTTTCCGAAACATATAATTGAGTACTTATCTTCCAAAAAATTCCCGGAAAATCACTCAAATCTTTGGCATTCACACTGGTATAGTTAACTCGTTATTCCCAAAATAAAAAAAAATAGGTGTTCAATAATTTTCAATGGTTCATGACATATATAAGTTTCAACCAAATCGAAGGCAGACACTCAAGTGATGTTTCTTGTAAGGGACAAGAGAGAGAGATTTGCGAGAGCTTTGGTCGCTCTCGCTCGTTCACCCGACTCCACCTTATTACAATTAGCTTCCTTATATATCTAATTAGCAAGATTCTTGGTGCTCTTGCGAACTCGAGGCCAGGCGACGTGGGTAGGGAGACCGAAGGGCTGGAGGACCGAGAGTGTTACACACCGCGGTGTAAAAGACGGCGCAGTTGACACCGGAGCTTTCTCCTCATGCTCTCCTCCTGTCTAATATAACTCTCGTGCTCTTTGCACTGCCGTGCTTTTGTCTCGACACACGCGGGAGACGCGAATAGCCTCCCAGCGAGTGAGGACCTGAGCACTCTCTCTCTCTCTCTCTCTCTCTCTCTCTCTCTCTCTCTCTCTCTCTCTCTCTCTCTCGAAGTTCTTCCCTTGCTTGGCAATGAAAATGCGGAGTAACAAAAGTGACGAAGGATTCCTAAGTTATCAGGATGCGGAAATTATCGAGAGAAAATAGGAGGAAGAAAAAAATGTTTCAAGGGTAGTTTTCGCCCGGCGAGTCGATAGGCCCATCAAGGGTGCGATGACAGACCTGCGACCATGAACTGACATCCTTTTGGGACTTTATCCGTAGCCTTGTTAGTCTCCGAGGGTCTCGCCCGCTCAAAATGAACCCTCCGTATAGTTAGCCTGTAAAAAGGGTTAACTTTTTGAAGTACGATTAATAGCAACCAATGTTTGTTAATATTTAATTCCTTCATTTATCTCACTCGTCCGAACCCTCGGGACTCCAGGGGGTCGAAATTTCCTTGACTTTCAGTCGCGCCACCTAAACGACCCTTTTTTCCCGCTCGTGCAAGTACTTTTCCCCGTTTTTCAACTGGAAAAAACCATCCTTGGGCGGCTTGATCAACGCCCCAAGTTTCTGCCGAACGATTGTGGGAAAATGAATGAATGATGAACGGGGAACGAAGCGATCAAGTTTTCGCTGTAAATATTGGGG
Organism: Ophion obscuratus; assembly: GCA_964007375.1. Classification (NCBI taxonomy): domain Eukaryota; kingdom Metazoa; phylum Arthropoda; class Insecta; order Hymenoptera; family Ichneumonidae; genus Ophion; species Ophion obscuratus. Next base: position 21,902,644 of record OZ023320.1, on the reverse strand, counting down.
TGTTGAATAAGTTCTCACTGTTTTTTTCGTGGACAATAGTGCTTTATTTTTTAAAATCATTCCCAATGCTTTTAAAAGTTTCGATACTGTTGCGTGAGACATGAGTCTTCTTGAAGTGATGCCTTCAATTCAACACATAAAAATTATTATTTTTAAGCGTCTTAACCAATCTCTGCATGTAGTTTCCCATGAACATGGTCGCCGGAAGTTTAAGCAAGAATTCTGTGTGCTTCAGCTGCCGATTTTTTAAAATAAAGTAGTGCAGTAAAATTACCCGGAAATACTCATTGCATATGGGGTCGATCCGACCCCAGACTTTATTCAGATCGTTGTACTTCGGTAACTATGCATTTTTGTTTGTTTGTAGAAACGTTTTTTTTAGTCAATCATTCTTATTTTATGGCCCAAAATTTATTTTTTAATAAAAACAAAAATTAAGTTCTCAAACATTCGTTCAAAGTGGGAGATGCGTTGAAAAATACGTGCTTGCACGAAAAAAAATTATAATTTTGTTTTCAAAATACAAAACAACTCCTTCGAGGTTTTTAAAAAGGAAGGTCTGTAGATACGAAAAAAGGCAGGGCTCGACCGTCTTTCCAAAAAGTATATTTATTCGGAGGTCTGAATTTGAACATTTTCAGGATAGTGAAAAAAAAAAATCGACTCCTTCTGCAGATCAATTGTTGAAAACGTATATTTTCCGCATTTGTTTACTTCAATGACTTATTATTATTAACAATTACCGCAATCGACGCATAAGTACATCCGGTGCTCGTTGCACATAGCCCTCCTGCATAACGGACAATTGCTTTTAGTTTTTCGATCGGCATTGTGAATACATAATTTACTATTGTAGCGCAAAATAAAAAATATCTATGAACATTTTCTATCGTAACTCACTAACATGTAGTAATGAAACACCAAATTTCACCAAAAAAAAAAAAAATGTTTTCACTTTCATCGCACTACTGCATAAACGGGGTCGACTCGACCCCGAGTCCTTTTTCGACATGATGTAGGATGGGGGCCGAGTGTCCACTTATAAAGTGGGAGTGGGGGAAATTCAAGCGCCGCACCGAATAGATTACCCCGTTTTGCGATACAGTCAGTTGAAGAAAATGGGGTCAAAACGACCCAGTGTGCAGTCAAAGGGAATTATGAAGAAAAAACAACATTTACAATTCGGCGAAATGACATACACTACATTTCAAGCTTGCTTATAGTACTCCTTTATAGATGCGTTGCCATCTCAAGGGGTCTTCTCACTTTAGACACTAAAAAAGGCTATTTTCATGAATTTTTTTGACAGGTTTATATTATAGATATTGATATATAAGTTGTTACACTTAATAAATACACTTTCGAAATACATTGAATTTTTTAAATTTATTTATATAAGTCTCTATTTATAGATGAAAATGGTTGTTAAAAAAGTGTCCTGAAAAAATTGTAGGTCTGCGCTGTTGATGAAACCTCGGAGATGGATCATCCGAAACCAAAAAATCAAACGGTTTTGTAATCAGTATGTTAATGGCTATAGCGCATAACATACGATTTTTTTATATATACAGAAATAACAAAATGGCGGACATTTCTCGAAAAAAAAAAATAAAAAACGTTTTTTCACCGTTTTTAGCGAAAAAAGTAAATACAAAAATTCAAAAAAATCCTTCATATGCGCTATAGCTATAGTTATAAAGAATATGTGGTTAAAATTTAAATAAATACATTTTTTAAAATTTGTTATGTATTTCGAAAGTGCAACAGCTTTTATATCAACATCTATAATGTAAACCTATCAAAAAAATTCACGAAAATAGGCTTTTTAGCGTCTAAAGTGAAAAGACCCCTCAAACTACACGCACGCAGTTCTGGTAACGCCATCCGTTGGAAAACAGCGAGAACTTATTCAACGTCCTAATAAACAGCGCGTGATAAGGCTGTTTTGATACTTGCAAAAATGGATGGAAACTGACTTGACGATTTGAGTGCGCGGCAATAGAGCTATAGAATATCCGCGTGTAGGTGTATTCGTTTTATCGGAGGAAAAGGTGGCGCAGTGGTATTAAAATTCGCGTAAATTTCCGAGAGAGAGAGAGAGAGAGAGAGAGAGAGAGAGAGAGAGAGAGAGAGAGAGAGATCTAGAGACAGAGAGAAAGAAATAGAGAAAGCCCTCGCACATATACCTCGAGGGCCCGTGCATTTTTAATTTGACTAAAATAATTATACTTTGAAGAACGAGGCCGAGCAAGAGGTAGCCGGAGAGAAAGGGAGAGACCGAGAGAGTGAAACGGAGATGGCAAAATGAGTAGACGAAGATAGAAAGAGAACGCTTTGACACGTAGCAAAGGCGAGAC
>OZ023320.1:21807787-21895287 GCA_964007375.1 Ophion obscuratus | reverse complement strand
CGTCAGCGCCTGCACCGAAATAAAAAAAAATTATTCGCATTTGATAGCCCCCTTCACACTGTACAACTGTTGCCTGGAACATTTTTCTGTGACGTCGATAATTACCGAGTTATTTCGGGTGGCAGAGATAAGAGATATATAAGATAATATATATATATCTATATATATATTAAAGTAGGGCTTTTAACAAAAGTCTACATATATGTAAGATGAATATAAATATATGATAAATCACATTAAAATAAATATAAATGATAAATATAAATATTAAAAACACAAACACCCACACCCATGTATTTTTAAATAAATAAATAAATATATTATATATATATATACATATAATATACTTATTTATTTATTTATAAATACATGGGTGTGGGTGTTTGTGTTTTTAATATTCATATTTAACATTTATATTTATTTCAATTTGATTTATCATATATTTATATTCATCTTACATATATATAGACTTTTTTAAAAGCCCTCGAATAAATTTGACGATCTTTGAGCTTTTATTGTGGGCTCTGTACCTGCTAATGCATACACTGTACGAGCCACAAGAGATGAGAGGGAGAGCCAGAAGGATAGATACATACTAAAGAGCCAGAAGATGCTGCTGCTTCTTCTACTTCGGTGCTCATCCTGTGCTTATCATAGCAGTGAGAATTATGTTTTGGGAAAAGTACTTATACGTGTGCGTATATATATATATATATTTCGGGGAGATGAATGGGAGAAGTGGAAGAGGTGATGCTATCTTCGGAGTACGAGAAGGGGATGCGGCTTTGTGGTGTATAGGAGCAGGTAGAAGATGTTCACTTGTACTTTTGTTTCGGATCTCTCTTCATCGCAGCCACTCGTCGCGCGCGACTCTAACCTCCTTCTCCCTCTCTCTACCCCTTCCGCTGTCTTTCTGTTGAACACTTTTCCGGTTTACATGCCACCAGCAGAATCGCGCAAGACCAGCCCGCAAGCACTCAATCCTAGTTTGTAAAGTATGGTAAAGTTCATACGATATATGTATGTGTGTATAGAATGCGTCGGTAAGGGGTTACAGGCAACGTTCGCGAATACCGCCGTTTCTGGATACAAAACGGAAGGTAGACGGCGAAAGAGTGCGAGAGGGCAACACGGAGTGCACCTAGCGTATGAAATAAATCATGAAAAGAAGCGAGAAAGGGACGAGTCCTTCAGTCTTCGCGAAAGAATTTAATTATACTCGAGAGACACGTGAAAAGGCGCGGATTTACCTACGAAAGGGTGAAAGGAAAATAAAATGTGTACGTATATGTGGAGGAAGAAGGAGAGAGAGAGAGAGAGAGAGAGGGAGGGAGGGAGGGAGAGAGAGAAAATACCGCGGAGTATGCGTATGATGAGAACGATGCACGGGGCTGCATACTGAAGGAATTCATTGGGGAGAGATGAGCGTCGTCTCGATTGGAGTGCGCCGCGGTAAAAGAACCAGAATTAATATAAAAAAGCTTGAATTTTCTCTGATTTTCCCGACTTATGTTTTTGCCTCTCAAATCGCGCTTCCTCCGTAAAGATGCAGAACACATCGACGTGTCCACCTCGGTCGGAACCTCAGGCCCTCTTTAGGAGTAACGTGGGTTTCGGAGCCAAAAAAAGTATATTTTCTCTATTTTGTTATACATATATATATATATATATATATATATATATATATATATATATATATATATATAATATACATTATTTTATTCAAAATTTTAAGCACATAAAAGAGCCACATTTTAACAATATTTGAAAAAAAATTCATCCAAAAATTTGGGAAATTCAGCCGGTGCGACCTGGTTTCCGGAGACCCCTAAAAAAAAGTGTTCTCGTGGTGGTCAGGATAACTCATGATAGCTTTATCTGAAATTTGAAGAAAAAAAACATTTTTTTCTGATAGTAGATAAGTATAGCTCGTGATTCACCGAAGGATTTAAGAAAGATTGAAATTTGAATTTTTGGAAAAGTTGTATGCAAAATAGTTCAATTTTTGGTACAATTTACGCTACGTAGAGCCTTGTAAAATTAGTGGTAATAAAAAAAAACCTTCGTTCAATCACTAGTCAATGCTATTTTAAAGAAGTGTGCGAAATTTTAATAAGATCGGTGCATTTTTGAAAAAAGGAATGTTTTGAAATTTTCAAACTCCCACGTTACCCCTTTAATTTGCATTTTCTTCATTTAAATTATTGTCAAATATAAACTATACAAATTCCAACTGAAAACAAATTTGCATTTTAATACATCAAAGTCTACGGGAAGCTGGACTGCATGCCGATTCGCAACCCCCGCGGCAACCTTGCTGCAACCCTCTGCCATTTTAATGATAAATACATTTTTTTTAAATGCTTCGTATACTTAAATATACCAATAATGTACACCTACAGTTTGCTAAATGTAGTATAATTATTTCTTAGTTGAAAAATCCCTCAAAATTGCTTAATTTTTTCCCGTCTAAATGTATATCCTACTTTAAATAGTCTAGGCTAAAGTACCTGGATGTCCGAAAAAGTATCTTTTCGTTTTCAAAATCGTCATTTTTTAAGTATTTTTTAAAGCAAAATAGAGTTCAAAGAGTAGTACAATAGACAAGAGTAGTACAATAGACATGTTTTACCATTAAATAATAAAATTCAAAAAAATCGATTTATTGACCTTCTCAAACCCACGTAACCCCTTTACGCATTGCAACTGTCGAAGGTAATTTTCTATTACTCCAAAGTAGTTTTTATAATTTTTATTTTTTTATATTTTTTTATTTATTTTATTTATCTTATTTATTTTATTTATTATTTTAATTGTTTTATTTATTTTATTTATTTTGTTGATTTTTTTCTTTTTTTTTGTTTCAATTATTTGTATTACTTCAAAGTAAATAAAGCTCTTCTTCGCAATACTACGAGTGAGTTCCAATTTAATTATTTCCTAATCATGCATTAATTATTTCGTAATAATGCATTACGAAGGACTGAGCAATCGGTCTGGAGAGTTTCTCAGGAACTGGCAATGAGTCGAGTGTAAAGTATGGGACGGGATCGTGAATTATTGGAAATAAAGTAACTATAAGAGACTACGAATGGATGGAAATAAATGATCTTGCATTTTTGGAAATTCGGCTCTGTATTATCGCCTGGAAATAGGATACCTCTTCGCTTTGCCTTTTTATTCGTGAATATTTTATGTTGTTCAATTTTACCTAGGGCGCCGACGACCTTCAACCCCTTGCTCATTTCCGGACGAGTCCCTTCGTCCCTTATGCAGGTGTTCATCTGTATCTCTCTCTCTCTCTCTCTCTGTCTCTCTCTCTCACTTTGAAAAGCTTCGCTGTTCGCACTGGCCTATAAATTAATAAAGTATTCTGAACTTTATTACAACTTTAATGATAATAATTATTAAATATTATGCGCTCTGGCTCGTAATGTCAACGTGCTGGACCATTTCAGGCCACCATCGCGCGCTCTCGAGCAGACATACGTACACCCGTTGTGCGGGCTACGTGGGATGACGCTGTGCTACGCGCTATGACTTTTCTGGCACTCCTGGTGTATACGCGGAGAAAACGACGAAGAAAGGGACGAAAAGCACAAGGACGAAGCGTCTAACTCTTCCACTCGCAAACCTAACCTCGCTTTCTCTTTCTCACGCTTCCTACCTGTCTGTCTCCTTTTTGCCTGGTCCCAACGCCGCGGGGAGGACGAGACGGTCGTGTCTCTGAAGAATTAAAATATGGCCGGTCGTACGTTCTCATTGCGGCATAACCGTGACGCGACTGACGAAACGGCTTTATCTCGGCGAATCCTGAGGACTCTCTCTCTTTCTCACACACACACACACACGCACACGCACACACACACGCACGCGCGCGCGCGCACACACACACGCGCGCGCACACACACACACGCACGCACGCGCACACACCCACACACACACACACACAAGGAGTCCCTTTCTTTTGGGTTGTTATCGCGTTCCTATCTTCTACGCTCTCTCATTTCTTCTCAAAGCTTAATCTACCCCCCGCAATCTTTTTTCCCTCTCTTCTTTAATTAAAACCTATCGTTCTATCACTGCGTGCTAAACTCGTGCCTTTTTACGCCATCCTTGTCTCTCCTTTGCTGTTCTTCATATATATATATATAGCTTCGAGAACGCCCTCCGTACGTAGCGAAATATAATGCGTGTGTAATTCAGGCAGATCAGAAATAGGTCTGCCAACTTTAGAACTGAGCTTGGCCATTTCCATGTGCTGATCAATGAGTCCTTCCAACGACAGCGATTATCGATGACTGCAAACAGGCGACAACGAAAATCGAATCAAGGAACACAAATTACACATGAAGATCGTACATCAGAACAGACAGCGTTGTTCAACGACAACGATTATGAATGACTGCATACAGGAGAAAATGAGAATCGGAACAAAGAATATTGCGGGTAATAAGGCCTAGCTAAGGGATATTTGAAATAAAATGAAAAATGTCCAATTTAATCGACATATTTTAATTATAATCATTATTCAAGTTCAGTTTCTATAAAATATAAACGAAAAATGGTAACTTGTACCATAAAAAAAAACATTTTTAAAAACCTTGGTAGTAGGCCTTATTTTGCTATGGTAGGATAATCAGGCTTACGGCTTTAACATACTTAAATAATCAAACTATACGTAATATATTTCGTATTTGAGATCAATAATCCTCTGCAGCTTTGTACGAACTCGAAGTTCCTCTTTGCACTGCTCGGACAGCTGACACCAGGTTGTTTTCCGACCACAACACTCGTTTCGGAGGTATCGGGATCGAGGCACTAAAAATAACGGTCAATTAATTAGTAATAAATATGCGTACTACTTATTTACATTCGTAAAATCTTAAAAGTAATGTAAAATACATTATAAAACAAACAAACTTTGCTACAAGAAGTATGAGGATAATAAGGCCTATGGTTAAATTTAGTAGGCCTTAATAACCGTTGACCACGTATGTAAGAAAAACAAAATAAAAAATATTTCGACCACGATACATTATTCAAATATTTATGATCATCGAAGCTTGAATTAATAAAGATAGCGACTGTGATTTTAGATAGATAAGTGTAATATTACAAAAAATACTTACGATTTATTTGGACCGATTTTTATTATTGGTGGTGGGCGGCCGCGTCTTATGATGGACGATGCAACACTGGAGGCGCGGGGTATCGCGCCTCCGCAAACGTGTAGCGGCATATTCGTGCATTAGGCGTCGGTGAGTGTGACGTTAATCGTGAGCAGTCATTTTAAATACGATTTTCTTTACTTAGGTCTTATTAGCCGACAGGCCTTATTAAGGTGCAGGCCACAGTAACGGGTATAAAATCATGTGAGAATTTAACAATTTTTTTCGTATGATAAAGTGATTCACTCATAAAATTAATTACACATCTATTTAGTATGAATATCAAGCTGTTAGAAATTTTTTTTTTCGATGTACAAAATGGCCGACTACTCGAAACTTCTCGAAACAGCGTTTTTCGAATTGGCGTGACAACTAACTTCAACAATTTTCACTCGATTTACTTCAAATTTAAAAGTTATGTTCTTAATTCCATTTCGCCGAGAAGTACGTACGGGATTTCTGATTAATCGAAAACTTTTCATTTTATGAGCAGCTTATGAGCAGTTATAACAAAAATTTTCACTGAAAATTCATTTCTTAAGTTCAAATCTCTACAACTTTTGAATAAAACAATATTTTTGTAGATTGACGAGAATTTTTGTTTTTTCTTGTAGGTCAAAAATTGTGGATACTAAATTTCACGCCGCAGAGCGCCAAAAAAAATTTATGACAAAAGAAAACATTAGTAGTCGGCCATTTTGTACATCGAAAAAATATGTATTTTCTCTAACAGCTTGATATTCATACTAAATAGATGTGTAATTAATTTTATAAGTGAATGAATTTTTCATACGAAAAAAATTGTAAAATTCGCACATGATTTTATACCCATTTCTGATGTCACTCCAATCGACTGCACAAGAGTTCCACTGCAGATTCCTTCGGCAATCGTCCCAATCCGACCACCGAAGGGTTCCGCATCCGAGGAGCCCATATTGCTGGAAAGATTACCGCGAGAATATGAAAAAAGTGGACTAAACCACACAAGAAAAAAGTGGCAAGCCAGATGATCCCGTTGCTTTACCGGGCAGAGTGAACTTCCCGATCGTCGAGTGTGGGTGACGTCCCATCTTCGTCGTCCTTCGTGGCATCAACTACGGAAACGAGGATCCACCCTGATGTGCCCTCTCGGCTCCGCGGTGATACGGCGAGATAATTAAAAAATTAACTTTGTACTTAGGTGATGGCGGTGCCGGGAATATACGGGAAGCTACCTAACAGCGTTCTGCCGCACATTCGCGCCTTGCCTTTGAGGCAATGACGGAGTAAGAGCGAGAGGTGCAGTTACCGGAAAGTTGAAGTGAAAATTCGTGTTTTTGAGGTCGACCAAAGCTGCGTTGTACAATGGCGGAGTCGTCCGGACGAGTGAGAATGAGGATGCGGACGGTGGAGGGACGAGGAAGAGTGTCGGAGATGGTAGACGCTGAGGCACCCAAATGGCAAAGCACAAAGCTGATGAGTCGGGGAAAAGGTCTAAAATGCTTTCACGCGCGCTTTTGGGTCTTTCTCTTGCAGTCATTCGAAGCTTTTTCGTACGTACAGATACGTATGTGGATGTATGTGTATACGTGCACGTAACAGGATGAGAAGCACAGGTGGCACGCTACGCTGACGGTAACTCGCGTCTAGTTATGGCCGAGTAGGCTGTTTAACTGATTAAGGACTGTAACTAGTTTGCCGAAAAGTTAAGTTCTCATTTCCCTCTACGAGAAAACACCCTCGTGACTTCTGAAGATCGAAAACACAAAGGGAACGATTCGCAGTTTTAGTATATACATTAGAGTGGCCCAAATTTGAACTCTATGTTTTTTCCTTTTTCTCACCATCGAATTATCTTCTTTAAAGGGAAAAAAAATCGTCGCGAAACCTGCGAGTGATCAACAAATATTTAGAGGTCGCTCAAGCCTCCCAAAAATGCAAGTTTTCATTTTAAAAAATCGATTTTTTTCGTTCACATTTCACCTATGAGTTTTACGCTTTATAATTTTTAAATTAAGCTCGCGAAAGCTCTAGCTGGCCAATGAATATTTAGTGGTCACTGAAGAGCTTCGAAATTTCCAATTGTCGCGAATTTTTTTTCTCTTCTCACCCATGAATTCAATTCTTGGTAAAATTTTCAAAAAAATTAATCCTTTTTTTTTCTTTGGAATCGGATTTTTTTTAATTTACCTCACACTTCTAACCTGACCAAACGAGGACCTATAATTTTGTTTACAGACAAGAGCTTTAAAGAATTATTTTACTAGAACAAAGATTATAATTTTTGGGTTAGTAGTGTGAGGTAGCTTTGAAAATCTGTTTCTAAAGAAAAACGATTAATTGTTTGGAAAATTTCACAAAAAGTCACATTTAAGAGTGAGATAAATAAATAAAAAATTGGCGCGAATTGGAAATTTCGAAGCTCTTGAGCAACCACTAAATATTCATTAACCGGCTGGAGCTTTCGCGAGGTTAATTTTGAAATTATAAAGCGTAAAATTCATGGGTGAGAAGTAAACGAAAAGAATTATCGATTTTTTTATGGAAATTTTAAATTTCGGGAGGCTTGAGCGACTTCTAAATATTTTTTGCCCGCTCGCAGATTTCGTGACATTTTTTTTCCTCTTTAAAGAAGATAATTGGATGGTAAGAAAAAGGAAAAAAATTAGAGCTCACATTTGAGCCACTCTTAAAAGTATACATATAGGATGCATACTTTCGATAATTTTCACGTTCATCTTCACGTATTTTTTCTAAGTCGAACATTTTTTTTTACTACTATCATATTTTCGGAGCCTTCCCCATCGGAAATTTTCCACCGATAACGAATGTCGCGGAGTTATTGTCGAAAGTTTAATATTGAGCCGGTAGAACACGAAAAACGGGTCCCCATAGGTTTTCGACGATTTCTCATAGAAATAAAGGATTCAGGGCGAAGCTAATGGCAAATTCGAGTTCAGGAGGTAAAAATACATCGGCATTGACCGGTAGAAAAAATATTTAAAATACAAATTTTGTTTCCATCTAGGCCAAAAATAAGTGGCTTCAGTGAGTCGTCGATCATTTACGTTCTGCTCTGATTTGGAACTCCACTCTGTGCTTATGCTCTTCGTTATCGTTTTCTCTATAAAATTCACTTCTGTTTATTGTGCTTCGATTATTTTTCGATTTTTGGCAGATCTTCAAAGACGGATAATCGATTTTTGCGAATTTTTCCATATACACCCCTTTGCCTCTTTATCGGCCATTTTGCAAGTCCACTTTCCGGAAAAAATAATCGAAATATCGAGATGAACCAAGCGGCATTCTCTAAGTCGACCAAAATCCTTTTCGAAAACCCTTCTATAAATTTCCGTGACTCAAATAGGACTCCCGCTACGCCCGTTTAAAATTTCAGGATTTTGGCGATTTTGAATAAGTGGCCGAAACGGTCGAAATTTTTTTTTGTCCCATCAGCCATTTCAAGGGTCTATCCGATTGAAAATTCCCCACAGATTATCAATATCACGGAAATTTCGTCGACAGCTCAAAATTACAAAGCTACAAAATTCTTATCTACACATTCTTTATAGACTTATTATAAACTTAGACTAATTATAAACTCTCTTATGTAAAATTCTTTATAGAATTTTTTAAACCAAAATGGAGGGATATACGAAAAATAAATAGTAAATTTTTCTTCAGGAGATAAAAATTTCATCGAAAAAATTTGTAAATATATATATATATACATATATATATATATATTTACAAATTTTTTCGATGGCATTCTTATCCCCTGAATAAAAATTTACTTTAAAATGGAATAAAAATTAAATTTAAAATGGAGGGTTATACGAAAAATAAATAGTAAATTTTTCGTGTAACCCTCCATTTTTGTTTAAAAAATTCTATAAAGAATGTTATATATATATTATATAGATACACACACACGCACACATACACTCATATATATATATATATATATATACCAAATTCTCATCTCGGCCAAAAAATAAGTTCCATCAGTCAATCGCTGCTCGTTTCTTTTCTGTTTCGATTTGACCCTCGACTCAGTGCGCATTCTCTTTGCCACAGTTCGCTCTAAAATCCGCCGCTTGATTAGTCGGCCTGCGATTCGTCACCGATTTGTACCCTCCGATTTCCAAAAATATCGGGACCGTTCCCGCGCCTGACAACTATATCTATACGTATCGTTGAAGAACGAAAACGTTCCCGCTATGAACCTCATCATAAATATACCTACATATTATTCACTCGCAAGCTCCGGACGTGGAGGATCCGCGGTAAGGAGTTGCCAGGTCGTTGGTTATACCCTTTCACTTCCGTGCCCTCGTGTGTAATACATTCACTAGACTCATGCGAGGACTCAGCCCGAGAGCTTTTAATAGTACTCCACGTTTCTTACCGCACATACCATAATGCATATTTATTTGTGGATGGCGCAGTTGCATCTACGAACATCAGGTAGAACATGCTACAAACCAGCGGCGCCTCGAGAGATAGTCGTGACGACGTATGTCTTCGCTGTGGCACCAGAGCTAGAGAGAGCGAAAAAAAAATAGTGAGAGGGTGTACCAAAAAGCAGTACCACGACTCCTTAACTTCCGGCTGCTCAAGAGGGAGGAGTTTCTGAAATATACACCAAGAAACAGCTCATGAAAGAAAAAAAAAAGGTCACGATGGAAGGACAAAATGAGATTGAGAGAGAGAGAAAGAACCGAGACGGCGTACTGGTGCGAACAACTTGTGATATTTGTTTAAATTAAAGACGGTGTAGCGCCGTAGCGGATCTTCAGGACAAGCTCTTTTCTCCGTCGCGTTCCCGTCGTCGCCGTGCTTCTGCAGCTTGCTCACGTCGTCCCGGCCTTTCATAATGTTGTTTCATGTTCAGAGCGGCGTGTGCCCGGACACGCGTTCGTATACACAAGCGAATGGAGGACTACGAGGCAAGCAGAGGGATGGGGGTAGTTTCAACCCCCGCGACGCATCCGCGCGCCCGCATTTATACATTTATGCACACTCGACTGTCTCTATGATACCAGGGTTATAATGTCACCTTGGGCGCAGATATATAGCCTTCTGCGGATAATATAATATCACAAACCCGCACACACACACACACACACACACACACACACACACACACACACACACACACACACACACACACACACACACACACCTACAAAGAGAGAAAAACCGCATAGGAGGAGTGAGCATATACGGGTAGAAGTTGTGGAAAAAGAGATCTCGAGGGTTCCATGAACGCGTAAACGTTCGCGGAATAGCGGACAGGGTGTATAAGGTGAACATGTTGTAACGATGATGCGGGGCGGTGTTTTTTTGGTAGGGAGCACCAAAGTCACCCGCAGAAGAGCAACGGACGAGCTTCCGGTGCAACGCGATGCGAGAGACCCTCTTTTCCTATCCACCTTCTCCAACGAGCCATCTACTGCTGTTTCTCTCTCTTGCACCCTCCCTCTTCCGCTCACTCGCCCTGGTGTCCTTCAGCCTCCGGCGCATACGCCGCGACCCTCTTACGTGACACTGACGTGGCTTCTACATTCCGCTACTGTTTTTGCAACGCGCATTTACGCCCGAGCGGAAAAGGAATATAATGCTGAATGCAGAAGCATTTAGCATTTAGACACTCCGCGGGCCTGGAAAGGATTAACAGGAGCGTGTATGTACCGCCATTGCGATTGTATAATACACGTTAACTTTGTTGCAGTGTGTCGTTGCGTATACGAACCTGCGGTACCTCGGTTCCCTCCAAGATCCACGTGGGTGCGTATCGCTAGCAACGTTCTTCTCATTTTTTAATAGAATTTTCCATGGGGCAAAGGTGGTAAGCGTACGGAGGCTGGTGGCCAAACGGGTTATCGCATGTGCCGGCCGTTTGTCACGTTGAAAACCTTCTGTGATGTACGACACATTAAACCTTAATGGTATTTTCGCATTTGCCGTACACGTATTTATCCAAAGAAACGTAACGCAGCGGACAAGGGATGCGGAGCAACTTCGAGTAATCTCACAGAGTGAAAAAGACAACATCGCTCCACTAACTTCTGTTCCGCCTTTTTTCCGTTTATCTTGAGACCCTTCCGGTGTGCTTTATCACTGCTGATTATGATGTAAATCGTGAAAGACAATCGCACAGCGAGTGCTCACCGCCGTCGAACAGCCAGCTCGGGTACACACGTGTGCATACGGCTGCTAAGAAAGCCGAGATGATGTTGCCGGGGAAGCTGATGCAGGTCGGTAATATACGGAAACGGGGCTCGTTTGTCGACAGGAAGCCGGTAAGCGGGTGAACAATCCGTAAGGATAATGAGATGGTGATATGGTTTTAAGGCGTGAATCACGGTTCATGGGGTACACAGCAAATGGGACATTCACGAGTGACTGCATTCCTCGAGTGACGGCACATTGTGAAGGATTATCGGTGGCTAATGGTAAGTGTTGAATTCCAGATCTTAGCTGTGATGTTCATTCGTTTTGAGCAATCGTTAGTTGGCGTTTGACGTTTAATGCTAGTTGCTTCCATCAGGCCGGTTGTCTCATCAAGCTGATTAGTCGACCAAGCTAGTTGTTCCATCGAGCTAGCTTCCCACGAGCCAGTTTGTCCATCAAGCCGGTTATTTGACCCAGCTCGTTGTTCTATCAAGCTGGCTGTCCCATTAAGCCAGTTGCCCCATTGAGCATGCTGTCGAATGCAGCCTACTATTCCATCAAGCAGCTTGTCCAATCTCGCTTGTTATTCCATCAAGCCAGTTGTCCCATCAAGCCGTTTGTTCCATTCGGTCTGTCATTCCATTTAGCTGAACACTCGCCATCATCTTTTGATGCGACGACGCCTGAAAATCTAAATTCCCAGCCTTTTGCGTAAGACTCCGGGCTAGGAATTCGCGAGAAATCGTATATGCCTCCTGGATCATCGATATGCGTTACGGCGGTATTAATAAGGGGTAAACTCAAGTGTGCACGTGCACGAGTCAGTGATGGCTTAGAGAGTCTCATCTCTGGGCAAAGTTTCCGCAAGGACAGGATAGCCTGTCGTGAAGCAGAGCCCGAGTGGGGGGGGGGGGAGTGTGAGAGGGGTTTTCTGACGTTAGTTTGCGTATAATAAGGTGTCGTCTTATCTAATAGGGTCGGAAGAGCAGGAGCGAAGCGAACGCCATCCGCGAAGAGCTTCTGGAAGAGTGTATCGCCATGTATAATGGTAATTACGCGTTATTAACAAGCCTCGCAGGAGACGAGGTATACAGGACGGAGCCTCGGAGAAGAGGGGATGGCTGATGGGTGCCTCTTGTCTAATTAACTGAGTTTACCGCGACACCTGCCCCCGTATCGCGGCATCTTCAAACCTCACGCCCTCCCCCAACGCGAACAACATCACTAGACACATTGCCAAGCCACACCACCTAAACCGGTAACTCAAGATTTACGCCGAAGAAACGGCGGCTTGTCGCCCTCCTTTCTCCACTCCTTGCCCACCTCCACCCTACCACGTTACTTCAGTTGCCTTAGGGGTTGCTCCACAAAGGGTGTTGAAAATACATCGCTACCCTCCTCTCTCTCTTTCTATCCGTTTATTCCCTCTTGCCCCTTCCGTGTATTTTCCTCTCGTGCTCCTTAACGCCAACTCGCCTGCCTCACTGATCTCACGCGGCTTCGAGGTTACCCGTCACCTTCTCACCATCACCACCCCTAACCAGAATCCTTAGAACCCGAAGACCCGCATAGGAATCCGAGACTCGCCAGTTCTGATACATCCACCTTCAGATTGCTACCACCGTGAGCAACTCGACTCTTCTTTGACACTGATTTGCGGACTTTTGGATCAAAGAAGGGATGTATTGATTGTCAGTGAAAATCAATGCTTCGGCAAGTTAATGCGGAAAAACAAGGGTTGGCAGTTTTTCCATGCTATGAACTAATGAACAATGATCCATACTGGACAATATTGAATGGAGACCTTACCAGAAACTCTATATGTTTAAAACCAACCCTTATTTTCTATGATAAACAGATCCTACTTGCCTCTAGTTTCCTTCATTGCCTCTTATGGAAAATGTCCTTCATAATGGGCTCCAAAAACCAAAGATTGTGAATCAATAGAACCGTTCTCAAATTCGATCGTTGCGTGCTTCGTTAAGGGTAAGTCCGCACCACTCTGCGTCAGGGTTCATCGAGAGGGCCTCCCCCGAATTTTGCACGAGCTGAACACAGCCAAGGGTGGTGAAGCGCCCAGCCTATCTGTCCGTGTCTCGATACAATGGATCTTCGAGGACGGCCGATAAATCAGTGGTGGACGATGATGCCATGTTACAGGGGGATGAGGACGAAACTCATCCTCCAGCAAGAGTCAGCGCATAAGGGCATCCTCGTCTTCGTCAAGGGACTGAAGGACGCGCCGACGACGAGGACGATGACGAGAACGTCGAGAAAGTTAGAAGCGATGCCGAGTGTCCCTCGAGTACGGAGGAGAGCTGCGAACCCCCGTAGCACATAACCACCCCGGTGAGCTTCAACCCCTCTGGTCACCCATGGTGAGGCTTCCCCCGACTCATTAAATATCGTGCCCTTATTGAGAGGGGTCGTGTCGAAGAGACCACGGAAAATTCTATATACAAATATATATGCATATATACTTTAGGCCAGTACGTATATGCAGATATGTATTTTAAAACATCGATATTACCTATACATCGACGCTTCGTTAGTCACCCCTTGACGTTGTTTATAATGGCTCGCCTCTCCGCGATGTGCGTACGAATGCTTTGGTCCTTTTTTTCTTTACGCTTCGATATACCCGGTTCTCCGCTGGCGATGGGAGTGTATACGGCGTATCGTGTTACTTTGGCTCGAACAATGGCATCTCGTTGAAAGCCACCCCTGCGCGGTACCCACCCCTTTCCCCTTATGAATAACAGAAACATTACGTACGATCGATCACTTCGGCATCAATTTTTTTATGTATACTATTTATATCCACTGAAATTTAACGGGCGACCGTCGTCGTCGTCCCGTCGCCATTTTCCAGTTATGTTGTTCCCACATATATACATACACGCTAGCCATTCTATATCATCGTCAACGTATAAATAAGAGACACCAGAGGATAATCGTTATCGTTGTGCGCACATATACGTGAACACCGTCGAACAGCTCCGAAACACCCCTCGATGTATACGAGTTATCGACCGGAATTATTTTCAATCGAGCGGCAGACTCGCAGTTCCCTACGAATTGTTCCTACGATTGACCGTTTTTTTTTAATGGCATCACGGATATTTTATGCGCTAAATTATTTTGAGTTTCGATGAAATCATTTGATGAAATCGTTTGACGGAATCGTTTGATGATAATGTTTGATGAAATCCTTTTATAAAATCATTTGATAATACCATTTGAGGAAATCGTAAGATGAAATCATTTTATGAAATCGTTGGATAAAATGATTTTATGAAATAAATTTATGAAATCGTTGGATGAAATCATTTTATGGAATAGTTTTATAAAATCATCGGACGAGGCGTTTGATTTGATCGATTTCACTGTATGAAATAATTTGATTTGATTGATTTCACGTCATGAAAGCATTCAACTTGATTCATTTTTTCACCAAGAATTATGAAATCTTTGGAGAAAATTCCACCAAACACCGGATATGCGAATTGTTCACTATGACGTGGCGCGTACGTTGTTCGATCCTCGGGTTCTCGATTCACGGGAAAACAACCCTTGCACGAATATCGGGGGTAGCTCTCGCAGTTGGTTCTCACTCGCAACTCGGCTATTCGTGGGACCGGGGGCATGGACGTTCTTGCGGTTACAAGAAAAGTTTTTTTCATTGCGGCGCCGTACATCGGAGCGAGAGGGTGTACGTCTATAGCAACCCCACAAGATCCAATATATCGAACAGCCAAATGGGAAAAAGCACGAAACCGCGTGCTCATGAGATTGTGTGTGTGTGTGTGTGTGTGTGTGTGCGTGTGCGTGTGCGTGCGTGTGCGTGTGTGTGTGTGTGTGTGTGTGTGTGTGTGTGTGTGTGTGTGTGTGTGTGTGTGTGTGTGTGTGTGTGTGTGTGTGTGTGTGTGTGTGTGTATGTGAGAAGAGATAATTTTAAAGACAAATTGAGACCGTCCTCAAAACAGCCACATGGGCAACGACGCGTAAATATTATAACAGGTTAAAAAAATCCTTTCTCCATATCCATATACATATACGTACGTACATGAAACTAGGAGGGGTTGGTTTCCCCGCAAATGTACGAATTTATTTTCTCTCGTTTGCTTCCCCTGTATGCTTTTATTTGGCGAATTGATTCCAACCCTCCCTCGCCCTCCTGCTGTTTCTCCTTGTTCCCTTGGCTTCTAGCCGCCCCTCTCGCAACATTCACCTTTTTTTTCGCCTCGGATGCACGGAGGTATTTCGTCGTTTGCGATTAAATTTGCATGCACATTACGTAATAACGTTTGGCTCCTTCGTGTACGACGTAAGTTTGCTATCAGATTTTGGCGAAACGAAGACTTGGACCGGGCGGATGGAAAGTTGCACATTGTGTTTGGGAGCAAGTGTGTCTATATATCGGCGGGGCCCCGCAGGTTTATGCAGAATCGGGAGATCGAGTTTCGCAACGATCCCTCGGGGGGTGCGACCGATTTTGCCGAGGTTCGTATGCGCTGTTCTGCAAGCTCAGAGTCTTCTATATATGTGCATCTGTGTGTGTGTGTATTGATACTCGGCACGGTACTCTCAGTCCTTGCAAACGCTTAAACGGGCGAAAACCGATCCCCAAAGCCTCCTGCCCCTCCCCCTCCCGCCCTGGCCCGTTCCCGGCTCGCTTTTCCGTGCAATTGCCTCCTAATTATCACCGTCAACTAATAACTCGCGTTAATTTCGGGCGATTTAGTGCGCGGGACGCGTGCGCTTTGTGTACAGAGCGCACACACGGAGAAATGGAAGATCGGTGATCGTGCGGTGCACGGAGCCAGCCCGTAGTATGAAGACGTGATCGTTTGCGACCTACCGATTTACCGGGAGCAATAACGAGGATGAGGGAAACGCGTTTAAGCGCGTGTGTGTGTTTGTATGTGTGGGTGTCTAAGGGTAGGTAGGTGTGTGTGTGTGTGTGTGTGTGTGTGTGTGTGTGTGTGTGTGTGTGTGTGTGTGTGTGTGTGTGTGTGTGTGTGTGTGTGTGTGTGTGCGTGGGTATGGGTGGCTAAGGGTAGGTGTGTGTGTGTGGGTATGGGTGGCTAAGGGCAGGTGTGTGTATGTGTGTGGGTGTCTAAGGATAGGTGTGTGTGTGTGTGGGTGTCTAAGAGTAGGTGTGTGTGTGTGTGTGTGGGTATGGGTGGCTTAGGGTAGGTGTGTGTGTTTTTGTATGTGGGTGTCTAAGGATAGGGGTGTGTGTGGGGGGTGGGTAGGTGGGTGGGTGTTTGGGTTTGTTCGGGTTTGAGTGTATTAGAAAGGTACGACGATGCAGGCCGGAAGGAGGGGGGACCGAGAATGCGCCTATAGGGCTAGAAATAGCGAGCCGCCAAAGTTTAAATTGAATTGGTTGGCATGGCGTCTCTACGCGTAGCAAACAGCTAGTCGAGTAACTATTATATACATGTGAGATAGGTATTATGTACAATACCGTGTATATGTCGCACCCCTGTATCCGAAGACCATCGACTGGAGAATAGTACTCTGTTTATAGGACAAGTAAAGCTACGGAGATACAGTTGAACTGGCAAGTAGCATAGAAACGTATACACATAACAGACCCCACCGCGAGAACTCTCCGTGCTTAATGCAACCTCTCGGCCAAAACGACCCAACGTTGCTCCGGCGAAAGTCGTTCAACCCCTTCTCACCCTCTTTTCGCGAGTCTTGGAACCAACGGGATTTCCGAACTTGTCGATATGCCTTACATACGTGGATACATACGTAGATACATGCATAAATATGGGGGTGCGATGTTTTTGGGAACCGATGAATAAAGGGGTGATTCGAATAGTTCATGGGATGAACAAAAAGTTATCAACGGGTCTGCAAAACTGATAAATGTACTTTTAGTATAATAATACAATTTTTGCATGCCCGGATACACTTCCAAAACTTTGTAAATTACGAAAAAGGCTAGTAAAAAATTATTTTGATCATTTATTATTGACAAACGGATGAACGTAACAAAAAAATCATCTGGTCATGTATAGAAAATGTTATAAGCTATGCTCCATCCGATTTCAAAGTGAACCGGACGAATAGATTTTGAGATCAGACTTACATTATGATATTTTTGGGAACTGATGAATTAAGGGATGATTCGAAGGGTTCATGGGATGATCAATGAAATCTTGAGGTATCAACGGGTCTGCAAAATTGAAAATTGTACTTTTAGTGTAATAATAAAACTTTCGCATGCCTGGATACTTTTTTTAAACTTCGTAAATTACGAAAAAGTCTAATAGAAAAAAAGATCGACTTTTGGTAAAAAAAAACGAATTCAATAATTGATTATTAATAAATGGATGAACATATAAAAAAGTCATCCTAAATGTCAATTATTCTAGTTATATTGGAAGAATATCGTAGTACAAAATTGGTTTAGGAAAAATGTTGGATTCCAAATAGTATAACAGCTCCATTTTCCAGGTAGGTTTAAAGTAAGAGTCACGCTCTAAACTAACGGTACCACTTTCCACATGGATTTCGTGCGAATTTCAATGCCCCCGCGACCGGGGCTGTCGGGGATGCAGTGTTTCGATTAGAATACGATATCAAGGATCCAAGAGAGAGAGAAAGAGAGAGAGAGAGAGAAAGAGAGAGAGAGAGAGAAAGAGAGAGAGAGAAGGATTCGAGTAGGAAGTGAGCAAGTGTATCCCGCGACAGACGATATCGGCGACGGTTTCTTGTGAGCCCCGAGTCCATTCTGTGCACCCCTTATCGGCAATGTATGGCAGTGTGTTGGTCGCAGGTCGTTAGCGAGTTGTCAAGATTAAATGCCTTCGAGCAAATGAGAAGCAGCGCGCGGGCACTAGCCTGATTAGGCGACTTCTGTACCGGCTGGAGTACACAACCGGAAGTGAAGGGACGCCGAAGGAGGTACTTTCGAGAGGGAGGTGGGTGCTGTGGAAACAGCCCCGATGTGCTGGGATCCATGAGAATTGGTGCATCCATCCTCGTGAAAACAGAGCAGAAGTTAAGAGGACAGAGGAAGGACTGGAGCAGGAAGAAATCGACAAAGTGTGAAGGGAAAAGAGTGACGGGAGTGGGAAGGTACGAGGGGTGTCGAGAAAAAAGGACAAGGGAGAGAAAACCAGAAAAAAATGATCCTCCCATCGTCCAATCCTTCTTCCGGTACAAAACTTCCGCCTCGCTCTCCTTCTTCGTTATTCCTCCGTAATACGATTACGGGGTTGGCGAAAAATTATTATTAAAAAAGAGACGCGAGAGAAGGATGAGCATGTGTGTGTGTCTGTGTGTGTACAGTGGAAAGGGGAAACTCTTCGTGGAACATTGTAGATACGCGAAACGAGAGCGAGGATGAGTCCGTTCGTCACAGAAGAAAGAAACACCCCTGATGTAACGTCGAGTTTCACATACTCGCGGATAAAAGCGCCACAGTCCAGAAAAGGGTTGCCTGGCAACTAACGGGTGGTCGAGAGGGGAGAGAGAGAGAGAGAGAGAGAGAGAGAGAGAGAGAGAGAGAGAGAGAGAGAGAGAGAGAGAGAGAGAGAGAGTGAGAGAGAGAGATACTCCGCAAATATATATTATACGTGTTCGCTATCGAAGGGTGGTGAGGAACGTTTCTCATCTAAATGAAACGCTGGACGTGCAGGCGTGTATGGAGGAGGCGGATAACCCTTTTGCTGAGCTCTCTCTCTCTCTCTCTCGTCGCCGCTGGCCTCTCTCTCGTCCTCTGAGGCAAATTTTCTCCTTTTTCCTTTTTGTTTCCTTTCTCCATCTCTTCTTCTTCATCCATCTTTTTATTATTTTTATTCTTTCCTTTCTCTTTTAATTCTTGTTCATTTTTTACTCTTCCTCATCCGCTTTCTCTGGCCTACCCTTCGAATGCAATTACCGTGCGTACCGGCGCTCCACAAAGAATGTAACCAACTCATACGTGCGACTCCTTCCCCGTATCCCGTTGTTGCCCTCCTTTCTCCTCCCTGGGCTTTTCATTGTTCCGCCGCGTTTCTCTCGGTATGAATCTCAATAGTTCTTTTTTTGTCTCCCTCTCGCTCTCCCTCATATTTGTTGCTCGCCTTCTTCCCTTCTCCTCCTTCTTCTATTTATTACGATCCGAAGAACATATCACCGTGCGCAACTGCCGCACAGTCCGCCAAAGGAATTAATTTTTTTCCCTCCCCATTGTTCTCGTTACAAAAGCTTTATTATGAATTTACAAGGATAAAAACAATTTCGAAAAATGCCGGAAAAAAATTGTTTTACCGTCTCTCGTACCGCCCACCCCTATGTTTCCTAGTGGTAGGGTCCTTTTTTATTCTCTCTTATCTCGTCTCCCCCGCCCCCCTTCTCTCTCTTTCATATGCTGATATCGAAATTGAAGAAGAGGGGACAAAACGAGGCGTTTATGTTCGTCTCTCGTACGAAAAACATGAAGAATCTCGGGATGGGCGATCGAAGGAGCCCGAGACACGTGTGTTTCCCCACAGGGATGGTACGGCAATAAGAATATATCTATAGACGAGAACGAGTATAGTGTGCGGTCTCGCGAAAGCTCAGAATACAGCGCACAGGCCGTAGAGCCTGCAAAAAAGAGGGAAGGGAGGGTCTTCGAGGGTGGCAGGGGTGTTCGGGGGTAGTAAACAAGCGATATAAGCAACGTTCTATCCAATATTGAGATTGCTGTATTCTGGAATATGCTAATACGATAATACATACGAATGTCCCCATAAACTATAGAATTTTCATAAAGAATATGCAAATGGCCTGATATCGAGTGTGTACGCGCGCGCGCGAGGAACTTTCGCGGTTCGCGGGCCCGCCGAAAAAGCGAGAGAAAAAAGAACAACGATAAAGAGGGATGTACAGTTTTGCCGGAGGGACGCTAGTTTCGGAAATGTAACACCCTTCGGTTCTTTTTCTTCCTCGTGGCAGACGAAGGGATAGATTGATACTTTGCTCTAAAAGTGTTCGTGCAAATATGTGTATGTGCGTGTATCGAGAGCTTTCCAGATACGAAGTTTACGCTGGAAATTCACGAAATAAATCTGCGAGCACTCTCAGTGGATATCAATAAAAATCAGTGTTTTGGGAAGTCTCGTGAGGGGGTTGCAGGCTCTATTGGTGAAGCCAGGGGTGTATGTTTCGGGCTTATTAAAAGAGACGAACGATCGAGGATCCCGATTGACCATGAAAGCCCTTATGGTTTCCGGTGGGTCTCCGCAGGAGCGAGAGAGACGCGGGGGTGGCAAGTGAGAGAAAAAAGACACGGGGCAGCTATCCGAGCAGGCCGATATGCGGGTACAAGAGAGCGAGGGCAAAAAAAACATCCTTCGGTAATAGAATAACCGGCCTCGGAACGGTCGTAAACGTATTCCCAGGACCGATGGCCATTTTTCTCGGTCAAGGGACGAATTGGCTAAACCGCACGCGTTTACCCGAAGACAGATAGTGGAAAATAACTTTGTAAGGTACAGGAACGAGCGTGTGAGTGTGCACCCCCGCATGGACGACGCGGGAAAAAAAAAAGAAGGAAATTCATCGCTAGTCTCGCACGCTCGCTATTTTTTTTTCTCCTTTATCTTCCCGTATCCTTTTCCTCTCATTTTTGCTCTCGCGATCGGTAAATCCTACATTTCGCAGTCAGGATACACGGCAACGTCGACTGCAACGCTCCCCCAACACCCCTTGGGAATCGCACCTTTTTCTTTTTCTTCTTTTTTTTGGTCGTTATTATCGCCCTCTCCATTCGTACGTAAAGCAAAACGGGTTTTCGAACACTCCACTGAATACACAGGCCCACACGGAGTCTGTTGTACCACACGGATCATTTGGTGTTTCAATTGGTTTTACAAACGACTCGAGCCGTCTCTGCGGACCCAGGGAGCGTAACAAGCGGACGAACGAGCCCGCACGAATATCTTCCCATTATTGCGTATGAACAAGTGCCTTTCTATCTCTCTCTACGAGGATATAGAAAAATACCAGGTGTAGAAGTATGAAACAGGATTTTTTTGTAAAAATCACACGTCTTTTGTTCGAAAATGATGAATAAGAATGGAGACGACTTTCTGCGTCACAATGAATTGATCCGCGAGTTCTTGTTGACTTTCAGTATCATCTTCATGCAATAAGGCTTCCGATTCGTTGTTTGCGAACTTTTTTCGGTGGTTTCCCACGCTCTTCGTTTCTCACGTCAAAATTACCACTTTTGAATTTTTTGAACCACTCGAAACACTGTGTTTTACCAAGAGCACGTTCACCGTAAGCTTCGACAAGCATTCGATGCGATTCTGCAGCAGTTTTCTTCGAATGATAACAGAAAACCAATGCTGTCCGCAAATCGTAGTTCGTAGGCACAAAACTCTACATGTTTATGGTTATAGAAAAATATACCGGTGTAGGGAACTTGGGTTGTGTGTTGAAAATCTTCGTCAGCTGTTAGAGGGAGATGATGTCGCTGCAGAAGCGGTCTTACGGTCCCTAAACTGATGGCCAGCACCATCTATGGGGAAATTCCGGTTTCATACTTCTACACCTGGTATATACCAAAAAGGATAGCCTGGTATCGTTCCTATTCCAGCTGATAGTTGCGTACTTGCAGGAAGCCCAGTGGCACTTCGGTTGTCCAAGAGAGATATAGAGAGAGACAGGGTCCCGATGGTCCGCTGTGGGAAAGGAAGATCCATCGGTCTCGTTTCCAGGCTGTATATCCATTATACGAAGCGAGAGATAGATACACGAATGTGTACACACGCGGTACACATCCTTGTAGGCAAAGATGCACGTATAGGTTATGTGTACAGGGAGCTAGCAAAGATAGCGATTCAGTTTGGCGCTACGGAGGGAACGATATATCCTCGAAGATTGTTTTCTCTCGTCAGGTAGCCACATACGTCACGTTGGAATCCCCGTGGGGGTTTAGTCAGCTCTCGAGGCCGCGTTGAGCTATAGCGGCAAGAACACAACCGGCGTAGATCACATCGAAACAACTAGCAACGGTGTGCATCTCCAAACTGTGAGGCCAACGGGAATTGACCGTTGGAACACCGAGACGAGAACATCAAGTTGGTGTACCTATGACTTTTGGTGGGACTTGATAGTGTATGTGCGGATGTGTGCGAATCCTGGCTCCACGGCATCCATGGCGAATCAACTTCCGTCATTGCCCACCATCCCGATCCTAATGCCAGACATTTCTCTTCGGTCTCTCCCGAACGGATATTCCCCTTCCTTCATTTCCCGCACATTTCTCCTAACCTTTCCATGCGATACGTCGAGCAACATCTCGCGAAAGGTTGGAATCCTCGAACGGGTACCACCAGCCAACAGCGAAATCCACGGATCTGCAGCCCCATGGGCTTTGGATCAGCCTGTGGTAAAAATGGACAACGTCCAGGAGATTACGCGAGTAGCCTGTTGCACCAGCGGGCAGGTGACTCATCCTGATGGGGAGCACTGATGTACTTTGGGAACATCGCGCGAAAAAAAAGCCCTTGAATAAACCCTATACAAGATTCAGCCAACTGATCATAGTCCCAATACCAAAGTTGACTACGATCGAACTGCCGAACGACAAATGACGGTGGAATTCGTAGGGGAGACCTAACCGGGTTGAAACAATTCTTACATTTCACCCCATATCTCGCAATCGAAACGAGAGATTCGGGTAAATATAATTTTTTTGCAGGTTTTCTAATCGACTAAACGATGGTTGACTAGAAATCACTTCATAGATTATGTATCCTGTACAAAAACCATTTAAGTACAATAAGTAATTTTGTTTCAACTCTCCTCATATCAAGGTAATTTGGAACAGCTGTCGAGGTGAGTTGAAACGCCTGGGAATTGGTACATAATATGGATGTCAATTATGTCAAAACACATTGTAATTGAAAAACTTGATTAAAAATTTAAAAACTTAACCTCGACATTAATCTAAGTCTCATTCTTTTATTCAGTCTGACACATTTTTATAAGTTCTAACTGAAACGAATATAAACTCACGAACCTCACGAAATTAAATAGTAAAATATGGCAAAACAAAAAATAAATTGAAGGAGAAAGTAAATCAATCTCTATTCTGACAAACAATTGTGACATACATATGAAGGTTCTCCACCATTGCAGGTTTTGTGCGACCATACTTTTCACTCCAGGCATTGCACCCACTTTTCATTTGACCTGCTGTTTCAATACGGTTCCATACGACAAACGCGACAATGCTGTTCCTCATCTTCCCTTTCCACGTTCTCTTCGTGCTTGATCTTTCGTCCCGTAGAGTAACCTCTTCAGCGGCGAGCTCATATATTTCTCGGCTCGCCGTGCCTCTATCCGTTTTCCTAATATATTTATTCGGCACCTGAAATAAAACAAATGCAAGCCTTGCAAACCACACCACAAAATATAAACGTATGAAAACATTACTGCAACCGAGATCAGTTGAAACACCTTGTTTCAACCCTCCTAGGTGTAAAAAATGCGATGCCACTTCATTCGGAACTCACTATTGATAAAGAGTATTGCAAAGCAACAAATTCAATATGACAAATCGAATGCTAAGTTAGTGAGCTTCCAAACAATGGATATGACACACTATCAAATATATTAACAAGGTAACTAAAGCTTAAGGGGAGATATACACCTAGGAGCCGGAAAAAGAGGTCATTTTTGTGAATTTTTTCAAGGATAATTATTTGAAATTTCGGATTGAGGTTTTAATTATCTAAAAGTATATGCATTCAAAAATTTGTTTAATTTTCTTTATTCAAAAATATCAAAAATATACAAGGATATTGTATGATCCTTGGAGCGTCGTAAAAAATCTGCGTATACGGTACCCACTGGCGTTTCTTCAAAAATCGTCTGAAAAAAAAACCGAAAAGATTATTAAATTAGATACTATAACCTAGTACTTGTCATAGCCGATTTTGAAAATATCGATTTATGACAAAATGGCGGACGTTTGAACATAAATAGTGATTTTTGGGCCAAAAATGATTTGTTATTTTGCCTATAAAACAAAAACTAAGTAACGGGGAAAAAAATCCTATGACAAGTACTACATAACGGTGCATAGAATAACCACAAGAAACCTCAAGGCAATCGGTTCATTGGTTTTCGAGAAATTTTGGGTACCGATTTGAAAAACGTGATTTTGAGAAAAACACGTTTGAAAATTTGGGAATGAATGAATCATAAGATTTGTCAACTTAAATGGAATCATCGATACCAAGCCCATAGTGTAGGTCTTCTACGGTCGACGGAATGTTCATACCTTCTAAATCCTCGACCTCGACCATCTAGGTGTATATCTCCCGTTAATGGAAAATACGACAAATACTTTTGCCAATATTTTTGGCTCAGGTGTCGATGTGACGCAATTGAACTCACAAGAGCACCGGAGCGAACTGACAAGTGGCGCGCGTCGTAGCAATGAAAGAATGTCACTGTTACCAGCTCGCTAACAATCACATCTACCGAGACATTGACACTGTTTCAACTTACCTCTGTGTCAACCCTCCTAGGTCTCCACTATGACGGACGCGACAAGCGGAGGCACGCGGTCGTGGCCGATATTTTGTCAGGAAACCTCAACAAAAACGCCTCTGAATAAACACGAAGTGCGGACAGAGTGAGAATGGCGATAAAACGGGCGAATAACACGACCGCACCCGGAGGTTCGCTCCCGGATCGTTTGTCTTCTCATTTTGCTTTCGGCCCGCGTATGTTGTTGCTCCGCGCGCGCGCGCGCTTTTTTTTTCTTCCCTTTTTGTATTCGCCGGCAAATGGAACGTGCGATAATTTATCGGTGGTATCAGTGAAACTGCGGAACGGATCCATATTCCAATTAAAGTTCATCCTCCCGGAACGTGGACGCGATGTGCATGAGATATTCTCCATCTCTGTTTATCATCCTCTCGCTCTCTCTCTCCTCTTCTGCATTCGCTAGCGTACTCTGCACGTTCCTGGTCCTGTATTTCAGCGCATACTTCGCTGCCAAGCTCACCCAGCGCGTTGCTCATTCCACCAGTGGTAGCAGCGGCAGAACTCGACGTTTTTTTTTCCGTTTTGCTTTCCAGTCCATTTCGCGCTGTAAACTCGAACTTTATAGCTCGTGCCGAGGGCATACAGCACAGTGTAGGGACGTGAAACGCGCGGCTGGGGGGATGAAGTGGCCGGAGTGGCGAAGAAGCGAGAGGGAAGTAGGGTCCTGCTACTGGCCGCATGCAGGACTCCATACGAAGCGCATCCCGATGCTCCTGCCGAGATATATACATATCCTATCTATCCCCGTACCCGGACCATATTACTGCTGTCCCGTTGTCCCTTCCTCGCCCTATATACTGGCCGCCGCGGCGAACGCTTAGGGCCATCCATGAGGGGTGGATTCTGATCGACCTGCGATCACGTGCCTTTTTGGAGGATTCGCAGGCGGGACGGGGAAGTGGCTCGAGGTGATCCCTCCACCCGCTGGGACAACGAGGAATTTCTAAACTGGGTGAGAAGGTAAGAGGTTGCACCGAGAGCAACTAAACTCTTTTACCTTTTCTCCTATCCAAGCTTGATGAGCTTGACTCAATGTTGAAGCGTGTAACGACGCAGAGTACGTGGGGCCTAATATCAAAAACAAATTTCCCTTTTAAGCACAAGCCTGGGTGTTCCGCGGCGACGCTAGCACCCCTCGCCCACGGCCCGTTCGCCTCGTTCATACAAAAATGAGGCATTACTTCGTTCATCTTGTACGAGTTTCACTAATGGCGTCGTTATTTTAAAATACCGCGATCATATTTTTTCCCAGGAAGAGGTTTGGAGGCGGCTTGTTTCTCGAGCCGAGAGTCTCTCGCGTGGCAGACGCGGCGGTCGCCACCCTGCCCTCTCTCTCTCTCTCTCTCTCTCTCTCTTGTCCTCTCTGCCTCTCTTTTCCCTCTGTCTGTTTCAGCAAGGGCATTATACTTTTACCAGCAAGAATATGCCAGCGAATCGAACTTAATCTACGCGCCGCTTTGTCCCATCGGACTCACCCCCAGCTACTACCCTTAACCACCACCGCCGTATATACTTTCCACTCCGCGTTTCTATCGTTTCCGCGTTCACCCGCCGTGTGCCCCCACACCTCCCTCAAGCGATCCCCCGATTCTAAATCATGTAAGGATTACGGCTGAGAAGAAAAGAGGGGCGGAAAGAGAGCGAGGAGAGGACCTCCGCTCGCTTTATTTCCCGATGGTACAAAACTCCCTCTCACTTTTTCTCTGCCGACGATTCTATCAGCCATCTCTTTCAACCCCCATATTTTGGGCACATTTAAATTCTTATACGCGAATAAATAGCAAAAATTTTACGCCCGATAAAGTATAGATTTCCCCGGGTAGGCGAGAGCTTCGAGGGAGCTCGGACGGAGAAGGGCGGACCACCCGCGGAGAGGGCGAAGAGGCCAAAAAGAAAAGGGGGATGATTCGCCCAGAGGCGAACGGGGAAAGGATGCTGGTCATAAAATCATTGATATGAAAATATATCCATGCTCTTTCTGCTTCTTCGTGGTGCTTTTTTCGCAGTATACGTACATACATATACTTTCTCGGGCACAAGCCCCGCTTCGTGGACGTCCAAACCCTTCTTCCGAATCGTCGTCGCTGTGACCAGAGCAGCCAGTGGTCCAGACTCAAAAGATCCTTTGTTTCCATGTCAGCGATATGACGCTCGGACGTCGATTGTGCCTTGCTTCCCAATTCACCGTTGAATGGAAATCTCTTGGTATCAGTATTTGAATCAAACGATACCGAAATGCCCGACAGAGCTCTATGGATGAGTTTCAATCAGAGCACCAGCGGCTTGATGAACTTTGGGAAAGAGGAGGATCAGATGTAGGCGAAGGAGGCAGGCTGCAGAGAAGGGTTGGAGTCGGAACCCCGTCGCTGTCTAATCCAATAATTTAATTTCGGGATCCCGGCTGAAGGGGATTTGAAGTATTAGCAATGGAATTTGTGTATCTTTGATTAGTATTCCGTTCGCGGGACATTCTACTCTTGTATTTATTCTTGTACATACACATACATGTATTCCACAGTGATCAATTCTCCTGCTCGAAGTCGCCGTGTGACTTGTTCGAGTTGGCTGAACCAGTGGAATGTGCCTTCGATCCATGATCCGCCATTAGCTTGGTGCAAAAGTCACCATTTTTCTCAATCGCTTCATCAGAAATTTTCATCAAATGACGATTCAAGTATCCATGAACGACATTGTTCCTGATTTCACCGTGCTCGTAATGGCCAACGCGTCGGGCAGGGCGCGAATATACGTCGAGACGGGAATCAGAGAAGTATTTCCTTCAGGCAGGAGCGGAGATCTCGGTTGAGGCAGTCAGACGGAGCGGAAGGAAAGGCAAAGACAACGAGACACGATGTGCCACGCTTCGCTGTTTAACCCTTCGGCTATTTAGCATTCCATCTTCGATTTCCAAGACAACTTGGCGATGGCTTCGCCGATGCGTGAAAGACGCCGGTTGCTCCTTCCAAGCCACCGACAGGAATTCCATAGTCCTCGGGAGATGCTAATTTTCATTCCGACGTGGCAGGGCCGCGGCATTTGATTCTGCTTCTGAGTTTGACTCGTGCGACGCAACAATACCACATTGCAAATACAATTCGGGCAAAGATTATCGAATAGTTTTTGATGTCTATACAAACACTGCCTGTTTTTTCGAAGATGTTTAGGATGAAGACGTTTTTAAGGCGTATACAAACACCGCCAGTTTTTTCCAAGATCTTTAGGTTGAAGACGTTTTTAATGTACGTAAAAATACTGCCTGTTTTTTACAAGGTCTTTAGGTTAAAGACGTTTTTAATGTCTATACAAATACTGCCTGTTTTTTCCAAGATCGTTAGGTTGAATACGCTTTTAATGTCTATACCAACACTGCATGCTTTTTTCTGAGATCTTTAGGTTGGAGACGTTTTTAATGTCTATGCAAACATTGCCTGTTTTTGTCAAGATCTTTAGGTTGAAGACGTTTTTAATACAAGCATATTGCCGGTTTTTCCAAGATCTTTAGGTTGAAGACGTGTTTAATGTCTATACAAACACCGCCTGTTTTTTCCAAGACCTTTAGGTTCAAGACGTTTTTAATGTCTATACAAACAATGCCTTTTTTCCAAGATCTTTACGTTGAAAACGTTTTTAATGTCTATACAAGCACTGCCTGTTTTTTCCAATATCTTTAGGTTAAAGACGCTTTTAAGGTCTATACAACCACTGCATGTTTTTTCCAAGATCTTTAGGTTGGAGACGTTTTGAAAGTCTATACAAACACTGCCTGTTCTTTCCGAGATATTTAGGTTGGAGACGTTTTTAATGTCTATACAAACACTGCCGGTTTTCCAAGGTCTTTAGGTTGAAGATGTTTTTAATCTCTATACAAACACTGCCTGTTTTTGTCAAGATCTTTAGGTTGAAGACGTTTTTAATGTCTATGCAAACATTGCCTGTTTTCTTCCAAGATCTTTAGGTTGAAGACGTGTTTAATGTCTATACAAACACTGCCTGTTTTTTCCAAGATCTTTAGGTTAAAGACGTTTCTAGTGTCTACACAAACATTGCCTGCTTTTTCCAAGATCTTTAGGTTGAAGATGTTTATAATGTCTTTACAAACACTGCCTGTTTTTGTCAAGAATTTTAGGTTGGAGACATTTTTAATGTCTATACAAACACTGCCTGTTTTTTTTTCAAGATCTTTAGGTTGAAGACGTTTTTAATGTCTATACAAGCACTGCCTGTTTTTTCCAAGATCTTTAGGTTGAAGACGTTTTAATGTCTATACAAGCACTGCCTGATATTCCAAGATCTTTAGGTTAAAGGCACTATTCAGCGTTGAACACCAACGGTGGATGGGATTTCGAAAAATAGAAATTCTCCGGATGGCATTCTCCTTGTCTGGAATCATTGATGGTTGATTGGAAAAGGAACTATCAGGTTTATCATGATCTGGAAGTTGATAGGTAGTTGATTGGATAGTCACTGGAAGTTAATAGGATCAAAAGCTCCATCAGCTTCATCCTCGTCACCAATCATCGGAAGTCGATGCGTTGATGCATGATGTTTTGGAAAGTGGAGGTCCTCCTCTGGACGACTTCATCATCTTCATCCAGATTCATACAACAGATGTCAAAACGTGTAAACCTTGATGTCAGCGCTTGATAAAGAGAGCAGTAAAATTCTCCTCACCAGGCTGCACCACACGATGGCGACAAGTGGCAACGAAGTGTGCAGCGGTCCGAAAAGAAGAACAAACGTCACGCGCGTTTATCCCTCAGCACTGCTAACCGCAGGACCGCGTTACAACAGGATTTTAACATTCGCTTCGTGTCCCGTGTCGTTATTTTTGCTTTTGGAGATCCAGTCACGCGGATTGTCCCGAGTATTTTTAGGATGGAGGGTCGGTTTTTCCTGAGGGGTTAGAGATGTTCGAGGGTCGATGGGAAACAGTGTTTCGATTTCTCTCCACTCTCTCATTCCCTTTCTCTCTCTCTCTCTCTCTCTCTCTCTCTCTCTCTCTCTCTCTCTCGCGAGACACGCGATACCCGACGTTTACCCCGGTTTACGATTTTGGTGTCTCTCGTGACGCGCCCTTGGACGTTTCCCCGCGCTTGGGGTGTTTCGAGAGTGTCGCGCGAGGGCGGGGGAGGCTGGATGGGACTACGATTGTCTCTTGGAAAATAGGAACACGAGTTTCTCGCGGTTAAGCAAGCGTGGACTTTGGGAACGGATCACGCGGTTGGTCTTTGGCGTGGAATCTTTTCCCCGCACCCTTATCCATAGGGGTTGGATCGACGATGCGGGAAGGAAGGGGACAGGACTAGAGACTTTATACTTTAAACCCGTCCTATAAATATCACGCTCCTTTGGATTTGGGGCTGGTTTCCGAAAGATTGGCTCGCGGTATCCTTCGTGGGAATCGCTCGTCGCTTTTCCCGTTCGATGTGTATCTATATATAACAGAGGATAAAGGAGACGGAGGCGGAAAGCGCGAAAGAACGATGAAGGGGGAGGTTCAGTGGGATATATATATATATATATATATATATATATACCACCGGCCAATAAAAGGACTCATCGTCATCACTTTTCTTCTTACATCTCGCGACTTACGCCTCTCTGCCTGTCAGGTCTATATGCGGATATACATGAGCTGAACAAAACAGAAAGCACCCCTTGAAATGTGTCCGACGATACGTCATTCCTCATTCTCGTCATCCTCAATATAATAAACCGGAGAAATTACGTTTTGTTTTTTTCGATTCATTAATATCGATGAAAATTCGCCAAAGCCTTGCTCCTTCCTCCCACCCTCAATCTACTTTTCCCCGAGACGTTATTCCTCCGTGGAATAATGGAATAACACTTGTTTCTTTTGTTGTCCTTTGCAAAAGAACTTTCATCCCTTCTTTGGCTCTTCCCTCGCATCGTTCGTGCGCGCACTTTACGTGGTCGCGTGTAGAGCGTGAAGTCGCGCTCCAGGCTGTCGCTGCCTCGTAGTTGCCACTTTCAGAATAGTTGTTCTTTTTACAGCCTCTCGGCGCACTCGGCATGCAGCACCCTACGGTAAGGACGATACCTGAGGGGGATGCTGGCGGAAATAAAATTCTGCGCAGTGCGGAATTGTGAAGGATAAGAGGAGAAGAAGAAGAGGAAGAAGAATTGAGGGACAGGTGAGAACAAATGACGAGGCAACGGCAAGCGTGGCAAGGACATATGTACAGGGTGTCCTGTTTTGGATGGATTATCCTGCAACTGTCGACAGGTCAAATCATGTGCTTATATATGCTGGAATTTCAGTTCAGTGAAAGTGGTATGGTTTTCGAGATAAAAATCTTCGCATGCCATTCCTACAAATGATAACTTTTTGGGCCCGGTTCTTTAAAAATACTCTCGGTTATTTGTTTTGTGTAGAAAGGTCTTCTTTTTAACCTTACATGTTAAGGAATCTTTGTGAAAAATGATGTTATGCAGAATTTTCATACAAACCAATTTGAGTATCTGACTTTGATAGCCTGCGGTGTAAACAAAATGTGCTACGCGTATCGTGCCAATTATTTTAAGGTGAGAAATCCCTTTAGAATTTTCAAAAAATCATTTTTTTACATATTTCGAAAGTATGATACCCAAAGAATGTACTGACCAAAGGAAAACTCGAAATATTGAATATTTGCGGAATTATCGCATATAGTCTAGCGCGCGGGGACAGCATGCGGTCAGGTAGCGAGTCACATGTTGAAACTTTAAACGCGATTATCTTGAAACTACTTTTTCAAAAACTGCTCGTGTTGTAGCTCAAAAAGTGATCGACCGATTTGGATAAATTTTTGGGAGGTTACTCTCTGTAATATAATCGGGAGGATATACCTAAAGTTTGAAAGGTAGCGTGTAAATAAATAATTTTTTTGGTGCCAAATATGTCGAAATAATGGTTGAAAATTCGAACTTTGGAGTAAAAAGGCTCCCAAATTTTCAATTTTGCACTTTTTCATCATTTTTTAGATATAACCTTCCTCTTAGTATGTCAGTAAACGAATGACACTTATTAAATCTTTTTCATATCGACAGAATAAAAGTGACAACTGCAGGACTTTTCGATGTCGCGGAAAACAGGCGTCCGAAGACCCTTAATAATGCCGCCATTTTGTTTGTCGTCCCAAAAAAAATTCTAACTTGACAGTTATAATAAACTCATGTCCAAATTTAAAAATGATCAGATTATTTTATCCCCTCTAAAAAAATTCCCGAAAAATACCTATTTTTCACGCTCCTAAAGGGATTTCGCGCCTTAAATAGTTGCTTCAAGGAGAGGTTGCGAGGTCGATCTCTCCGATTTCGACGAAATTTGGCATGCTTGTAAAACGGGTAAACATGGGCGACACGTATTTTTTTTTTTTCATCTGCGGAACCCGATTTTTAAGGGGTGAAACGCACCCTCGAAAATAAGGGTGTTTTTCGTTTTTCGTCGATAACGTTATCGTTCTCATTTCCAATGTATAGTACACGAAAAAATAAATACTGTCGCAATTTGATTTTTTTTCATATCTCGTACCGTTAAAACGTTATCGACGAAAAACGAAAACCACACCAATTTTCGAAGGTGCGTTTCAACCCTTAAAAATCGGGTTCCCCCGATATGAAAAAATACATGTCCGCTGTTTTTACCCATTCTACAACATGCCAAATTTCATCGAAATCGGAGAGATCGATCTCCCAACCTAACCTTGTTAGTTATTGTCGATTCATATCATTTGTAGAAATGGCATGCGAAAAACCAAAAGCAGATACATTTTTTTTTAAATAAGATAAAGCCCAAAATTTGGAAAACCGTGGGACTTTTACTAAACCGAAATTCTAGCATATAGTAGAACATGATCTAACCTATTGACAGTGGCAGGATAGCCATTCATAACAGGACACCCTGTACATATATGTAATAATGCTGACTAGACAACGATAAAAGCAAAGTTTAAATAAATCGTACGTGACAGGACTACGCCCAAGCACTCCTCGAACTCTCTTCGAGGGACGCGACGGGGCGTCGACTCTTGAAACCTCACCATTACTCGATTTGTGAGAAAACTTTAGGTTTTAGATACAAAGGCGTCTCTATAGACTGATACTGAGATCCTGTAAATTGCTGTGTGCATTACACTATGTGTATGTATATATATATAAGGGGTATTCCCATTCAGCTCAGACAACTACTTCCCTCCCTGTTGTTGATTATAGATTTCCGTAGTAGAAAACCTCACTGCTGGTGTAAAAAGAAGAACACATTTTTCAATTTTTCTTCGCCCAGCCCTTGGCCTTCTGCGGCTGCAAAAAATCGAAAAGTCTACTCGGGTCGTTTTTTAGTTCTGGAAAAAAAATGGAGATACGAAACAAACCTGTATTGTCCATTTTTCACCAAAGCTCAGCTTTCGCTTCCGATATTGACTATTTTAGTGGTGAATTTCGATTTTGGGAACGATTATTGGACAGTTTGGAAGTGAAAAGAGTACTTTTTCGGACTTGCGAGTGAAAAAAACTTTCGATACTGAGGAAAAATTGTGGTTTCAAAATTTAAATTGTAAGCAACATTTATAATGCTCTGGGAAGGATCGGGATCAGCTGGAAAAAAGAATCGAAGGCTTTTCTGATCAGATGAGGTCAAATTACTAGTGCAACGTTAAAGAGAGAAAGAGTGAGAGAGGGGGGAGCTAGATAACACGGCATATATATCATAGAACAGATAACAACAAAAGGAGAATTTGGGATGATAAGAGGATAATTCAGAATGGAATACATCCCACCCGAATTGAATTTCACCTGAAACCAAATATTTGAAGTTATTTTTCACTTCCAAGACTGAAAAAGTAATGTTCTGACTTCTACACTGTCAAATAATCATCCCCAAAATCGGAATTTCACTAAAAAAAATAGTAAGTATCGGAAGCACAAGTTCAGCTTTGGTGAGCAATGTACAAAACAGGTCTAAAACGTATCTGGATTTTTCAGAATTTGAAAAACGGCCCGTGTGGACTTTTCGGTTGTTTGCCACCGCATAAGGGCAAAGGGTGGTAGGAAAAATGCAAGAAAAATTAGGATTTTTGTTGACACTAGGACTGAGGTGATTTCCACTATGAAAATCTACTGTTAACGGGCTACATCTACCTCGGTGGGTCAGAAAATTGCATTTGCCAGAAATATTTTCATTCCATAGTTTGGGCTTCCTTAGACTTAAAACTTGGGGAGAATATTCTAGACATATTGTACTATTAGATACCTTTTAGCTATACGCCCTGAAAAATTCATTGAAAGTGTTTCTCAAAACACGATTTTCAATGTCGGCGGACATGATATCTCGAGGACCACTTGATGGATTGTTTACAAATTTCCATAAAGTAAATGCGACGAGAAATATTTACAGATCGTTGGCGACTTCACTTTTTAAAATATATCTTCTGTTTTTTAATAGTTACGTAAAAATGATGACTTTTTTCAAAGATTTTGTATGCTGGAATTTCAATTCGTCGCCACGTTGTTAAAAAAAAATATTTAAAAAATCAGCGATCGTCAACGACTCGTATTTATTGATAGCTTGAATAACCCGTTTGGTTTGTAGATTTCGGATGGACCGTTTAAGCTGGAGAGTTCCCATGTTTTTGTAGTTTTGCTGTATTTCTGGTGATTTTCTTTAAAGGCTCTGAATATGTACCTTTGTATTTAAGAAAATGCGTTTTTTTCACCAACCGTTTGCCAGAAAAAAATCGGAATTTTGCGATTCTTTTCTAGGTCGATGTAGCCTCTCAACGAGGAATAGAGGTCTGAGTGGTGTGAATTGAGCTGGTATACCTCTCACCATCGTTGATTATAGATTTCCATAGTGGAATATACATATAAGGTACCTGAGGGTAATAAGGCTATTTGCATAGGGTAATTTGAAATAAGATGAAAAATATCCCATTTAATCGACATATTTCAATTATAGTCGTTATTCAAATTCAGTTTTTATAAAATATAAACGAAAAATGGTAACTTGTACCATAAACAAAAACAAACTTAAACATTTTCAAAAGGCTTGATAGTAGGCCTTATTTTACTATGGTAGGATAATAAGGCCTACGGCTTTAACATACTTAAATAATCAAACTGTACGTAATATATTTGGTATTTGAGATCAATAATCCTCTGCAGCTTTGTATGAACTGAAAGTTCCTCTTTGCACTGCTCGGACAGCTGACACCAGGTCGTTTTCTGACCACAACACTTGTTTTGGAGGCATCGGGATCGAGGCACTAAAAATAAAGATCAATTAATTAGTAATAAATATGCGTACTAATTATTTACATTCGTAACATCTTAAAAGTAATGTAAAATAAATTACAAAACAAACAAACTTTGCTAAAAGACGTAGGAGGATAATAAGGCCTATGGTTAAATTTAGTAGGCCTTAATAACCTTCGACCACGTATGTAAGAAAAACGAAATAAAGAAAACATTTTGACCACGATACGTTATTCAAATATTTATGATTATCGAAGCTTGAATTAATAAAAACAAAGACTGTGATTTTAGATGGATAAGTGTAATATTACAAAAAATACTTGCGATTTATTCGGACCGATTTTCATTACTGGTGCTGCGCGGCCGCATCTCATGATTGATGACATATTCGTGCAATCGGCACCTGTGAGTGTGGCCTTGAGCGTGAGCGGTTATTTTAAATACGATTTTCGTTACTTAGGCCTTAATAGTCAACAGGCCTTATTGCCCGCAGGTACTTTATATATGGGGAAGAAATATGGTAAGCCCGTTATATCTATATGATGTTGACTATCAGCACGTCTCCCTGCTTGAAGGCTGTTCCGTGCGCGAGAATGTGCAGATGTGTGTCTATATAATTAAAGATAATATGAGACATAAAGGATCTTCATAAGTGCGAGAAAGAGGTAACGCCATCTCCAACTCATGTGCGCCCAGTTTTAGGGAGCCTCATTATCGTTTACGATAGTCCTTTAAATTCTACCGGAAATACCGTTGGCTCAAAAAAGGCGACAATCAATACGTTAGATCTTTGGATAACAAGTGAACCGATGTTTGATTTTTCATTGTACCGTTTATGGCATGGAAATTCGAGGAAAACGAATGGGAAACTTTCCGTTCTCAAGAGACACCATGCTTTGTCTCACATCGATACGTCAATCGAGAGAGGAGAGAGGAGAGAGAGAGAGAGAGAGAGAGAGAGAGAGAGAGAGAGAGAGAGAGAGAGAGAGACAGCTACTTTACCCAACGGAGATGGGCTGCGGTGGTGAGGAACTGCTGAAAACCCCATTACAAACTATCCTCTGGCTGCAGAAGCCCTCTTCCACCCTCTTTCTCGTTCTCTCGGGTCTCAAAGCAACGGGAGCAAAATGGGACAAAATGGACCACTTCGAAGTGGCTGCACTTCCATAGGGCCGGAGTAGAAATAAATATGATATATCGTGAAGGTCATGGCAATGTTCGGACTTGAGTATTGGCCTGTACTGCCTGAAGGTGCCTTGATTTTTGAGGCCTTAAGGCGAGATATACATTCACAACGACGAAAAAATCGATTTTTCTTTCGATTCGATAGAACTATAGACGTAGAAAATTTTCCCAAAGTTTCAAAGCGGAATTCGAAAACCTTCAAACGTTACAGCCCGTCAACGCTGTGCGTCACCGCTCGGATTCGGAGCGCGCCCCGCAGGTAGAAGCGAGAGCGCAGAGGGGCATGCAGTGATGGGCAAAAAGTAATTGAATTAACGATTAACAATTACAATCACTACTGTAATCGATCATTTTATTACAAAGTCATTTCAAATCATTTTATTACAAAGTAATAACAATTTCATCATCATCATTTTATTACTTTGTAATAAAATGATGATGATGAAATTGTCGGGGATGTTTGTTGCAGCAAACATCCCCGAAGCTGCATCCCCGAGCGTGAATAGCCAGACGTATTTCTGAAGATGATTTGATTCAAGGAAATCGCGAGACGTCCGCTAAAATTTCGCTGGCGAGTAACCTGAACCTTTTTCATCAGGATGGTCCATTTTCACCCTATCGGCGTAGGTGTACACTGTAAAACGCCGATACGATCACGGCTGTCTCGTGTCGCTCTTCTCTCTTGATCTCGATCTCTCAGTGCGAGACGAAGGCGTATTTTACCCGCGGAGAACCCATCGCAAAGAGAAAGATGAAGCACGTGGGGTAAGAGAAAAGGAGAGCAAATACGAGGAGGGTAGAGAAAGAGAAAGAGCAGCCGCGCATTGCCACAACACCCCCGCACACGCTTCTATCTCTGGCATGAATATGTAAATCCTTATTTTCAGATCGAGTGCACTCGCGACCAAAAACCAACCTGGAGAACCGAACGTCACGCCACGAGTATCCCTCCTACTCTTGTGCCCTTCGTCTCTCTCGCGCTCTCCCTCCCCCAACTCTGTTTCCATTTCCCGAAGGAATTGATTTATTAGCTGGGCCGAAATAAATACCCCACAGCAACTGCGATCGCTGCGAGAGTATGCCAGAAAAGTACCGGGCTGAAACGGGAACTTATGTATGCAACGCTACTATATATATATATATATATATATACGACGAGAAATCTCCTCCCCCTCGTATACTTCCGAATAATTATATAGCGAGTGCAATAAAAGCGGTATAAAAATGTACAATGGCATCCGCGTGAATATTTTGCGCCAGCTTAACCGACTTCCGATATCACGGATTATCAATCGAGCCAAATTGATTAGCCCACCATCCTTTGTGATTTTCCACTGACTGGAAGACCTTAAGTGGTA
Organism: Ophion obscuratus; assembly: GCA_964007375.1. Classification (NCBI taxonomy): domain Eukaryota; kingdom Metazoa; phylum Arthropoda; class Insecta; order Hymenoptera; family Ichneumonidae; genus Ophion; species Ophion obscuratus. The sequence continues at coordinate 21,857,609 of OZ023320.1, read as the reverse complement.
AGGCCACTGTAGAAATTTAAAAAAATCGATTTTTTTTCTCAAAAGATGCCTTAATATCTTAAAAATGACATACTGAAAGGATTAAGGTGGGAGCACGTCTAAATACTTCTATTTTAAATTTTGGCGCAGCCCCTCTCAGTCCGATGCAATCCGTACCAAAAACTTTAAACGCGTTTTTCTCGAAACTACATTTGTCAAGTCGGTCGGACTCATAACTCGAACAAATCTTGACTGATTGACTTGAAATTGTAACTGTATATTCACAATTACATTGTGCATAGAAGTACGTAGGATTTTCTCGATATATCACATAGTTTTTTTTATAAACAATTTTCGAAAGTTTTTTTGAGAATTTTGAACTTGTATTTAAAAAAACGCGATGTTTTTGCAAAAATCGATATATCAAAAAAAATCGTACGTACTTCTGTAGCTGTTCACATGTAAAGTCGGGGAAAAAAAATTCATTCACTGTGAATAAAACATTTGCAGGTGCCGTTGGTCCGGCCGTGCGCCTATGAAAAAAAGGCTTGGTCGAAGAAAAGCTGTGCAGCCGCCATTTTGTTTTATATTACTGTGAAAAAAATAGTTTATACAGTTTATGATATGTACAATAAAGGCCCTTTTTTAGAATTTTTATTTTTTCCATGGTCCCGCTAAAAAAAATCCTAAAGTATACTTATTTTTTCCCCCGCTACAGTGGCCTTACCCCTTAAGACCTTGATGATTTAGGTACCAATCGTGAGTTAAGGGGAAGATTTCCGGACTAGTTAATGCACTAATCGCTTTTCGTTTTATATTCAACGTTGTCAAACTGGGAAAAAAATTAATTGTGAACTTTTGGAACAGGAGGGCCATTGAAATTAATCACATTTATCTGAAAGTGATTTTGAAACCATTGAGTCTGATATGTACAATTCTGATGAGAAGGGTCCTCGAAATTGAATGTCTTCAAAATCACCTTTCTGAAGATATAGATAGATATGTATAGCAAAGAGAGAGAGAGAGAGAGAGAGAGAGAGAGAGAGAGAGAGAGAGGAAGAGACAGAGAGAGAGAGAGAAAATACCATCGAAGCGTTATAGTCGAAGGATGCCCGGGGGTCTCCTCCGCAATGTACGTTGCTCTCGCAAGTTTTAATACCACTCTCGGGTCGAGCTCACGACCACCGTATGCAAGTTGTATACATGTACACGAGGAGAAGAGAGACAACGACGAATCGTAACGACACAGAGGGAAATGCAGACAGAAGGATCCTCGAATATTTTGGATGATTGGTATTGTGTCAGAGCGTAGTGAAGATACATATATATATATATATATATATATATATATATATATATGTAAGTATGTATGTATGTATGTATGTATGTATATGTACCCGAGGAGCCAAAGAGTCGTTGTCGCCGAAGCGAACGGGCTGCTATTCAAATGTGAGGGAGTTGGCCATTAGAGTTACGTTAGAATATATATTGATTATTGGGGTGGCGGAGGTGGAAAAGAGAACGGTGAGGGGGTTGGGGGGATCTGAAGATCAAAGTGTAGGGGGTCGGTGGTTATGACGCCAATGCCATGCAAAACTACCATACGTATATGGACGGCCATGAGGGTGAGTCAAGACTGAAGAAGGGTGTAGTTTAGAGAATAAGGGTTGATATATCGTGTCTCTCTCCACACTCGCAAACAGTCAGATAACAAGAGCGAGAGAGGGAGGAAGAATTACTTGCCAATATTTCAAAGGGAATTTATTAATTGAATTTTCTGGACCACGTACTTTGGTCGTTATACGCAAGCAATCGATCCGTCGATGACGCATTACAATTTATTAATTCCAATAAAGAGTATTCTTGATGAATGACGAGTCTCACGAATAGAACGAGGCTAGATGCGAGAGCTTCGAAAAGTAGCCACGAAGTAGAAAAGGGAGAGTACCGAGAAAATACCGTTGGGGCCGATTTCTTGTGGATAGATCAAGATAGGCATGGTTTTCGTTGGATAGCTCAAGTTGGGGTAGTTTTTGGTGGACAAATAACGTTGGAGGTGGTTTTTTGTTGATAGATGAAGATAGGCATGGTTTTTGTCGGATAGGCCAAGTTGGGGGGTGGTTTTTGGTGGATGAATAAAGTTGAAGGTGGTTTTTGGTTGATAGATCAAGTTAGGGATAGTTTTTGGTGGATGAGTCAAGTTGAAAATGGCTTTTGGTGGAGAGATCAACTTAGGGGTGGTTTTTGTGGATAGATCAAATTAGGGGTTGTTTTTGACGGATAGATCAAGTGAGGGATATTTTTTCGTAAATAGGTCAACTTAGAGGTGTTTTTGTGGATAGATCAAGTTAGGGGTTGTTTTTGGCGGATAGAACAAGTTAGGGGTGTTTTCTCGTGGGGAGGTCAAGTTAGAGGTGGCTTTTGGCGGATAGATCAAGCTTGGAATGTTTTTTTTTCGTGGATTGATCTAGGTATCTAGGTGACTTTGGTGGATAAAATACAACTAAAATGCAACGAATGGAGAAAGTAGCCGAAAAGTACGAGAGAGATAGAGGAAAAGAAAAAGCAAGGTAGAGAAAAATACCGAGTGAGACCTTCGAAAAGTAGCCACTAAGTAGAAAAGAAAGAGTACCGAGAGAATACCGTTAGGGCCGATTTCTTGTGGATAGATCGAGGTAGGAATTGTTCTCGTTGAATAGCTCAAGTTAGGGTGGTTTTTGGTGGACAAATAATGTTGGAGGTGGTTTTTGGTTGATAGATCAAGTTAGGCATGGTTTTTTTCGGATAGATCAAGTTGGGGTGGTTTTTGGTTGATAGATCGAGTTAGGGGTAGTTAATAAATGAAGATAGGCATGCTTTCTGTCGGATAGATCAAGTTGGAGATGGTTTTTGCCGGATGAATAAAGTTGCAGGTGGTTTTTGGTTGATAGATCAAGTTAGGGGTAGTTTTTGTTGGATAAGTCGAGTTAGGAGTGGCTTTTGGTGGGGAGATCAACTTAGGGTGGTTTTTTGTGTGGATAGATCAAATTTTGGATTGTTTTTGACGGATAGATCGAGATAGGGATGTTTTCTCGTGGACAAATCAAGTTAGGGGTGGTTTTTGGTGGATAGATCAAGGTAGGAATGTTTTTTTCGTGGATTGATCTAGATAGAGATGAGTTTGATGGATAAAACACCAGTAGAATGCAACGAATTGAGAAAGCAGCCGAATAGTAGGATGGAGCAAAATACCGAGTGAGCATAGCAGAAAGGAGCAGAATCAATGAAAGGGTTGAACGTCAAACCCCATCGTGTCGCGAATCTTTGCTACTCACCGCAGGGCGAAGGGCACAAAAGTTGGTCGTATCCCCCTTTCCACCCCTTGATTTGCCTTTACGATCTCTCCCTCTGCGCCACCCAATCAACCCCCACACGCCAAGGCAACCTCCACCCACAGATCGAAACCCCTTCCTTGTACCCTTGTCGCCTCTCTCTCTCTTTCTCTTTCTCTCTCCACAAGCTGTAACTCACCGCCACACGTAGGTAGCGCCCTAGCTGCGTACACATTTACATAAATTATTGATCTCTAAAACACCAGGAACGCGCCGTCTGCAATGCCATTGCCACACCGTCGAAGCCATTCGCCTGATACCGCTTTGCTCCTGGAGTGGATGCGAGGACGTGCATATACACGTGGATCATCGGGCCAGCAGAAAGACTTGGACGAGCAGTGAGACACAAACGAACGGTTTTTTTCTTGCAGCCGTGCGGAAATCAGTCGGTACTTTATGTCGACCTTGAAAAATCACGTTACTATTTCGCTCCCGAACAAATCGATTGTGCTCGATCAAATTTTCAGACATTTTTATCATATTTCAGTACATATGAAAATCATTAAATATCATCGACAAAGAAATTTACACATCAGTGTAAAAAATGTTCCGCTTCGAAATACAGTAAACGGCATTCAGAAAATTCAGAAAAGAATGTATAAAAAAAATATGCGACCAGTTTACGAAAAAGTGAGACTTGTAGAGACGACTTTAAATCTGGCAAAGTCGGAACTATGGGAATAGCAGAACCAATTGAGGACGTACGTTGAGGACAATACGTTGAGGGGTCTTCTCACTTTAGAGGCTAAAAAAAGGCTATTTTCATGATTTTTTATATATTTATATTAAAGATATTGATATAAAAGTTGTTACACTTAACAAATACATGACAAATTTTTTTAAATGTTTTTATGTAACCCAAAAAAACTTTATACGCGTTTTTCTCGAAACAACGGTTTGCGACGGCTTGTTGATAAAATCTTCGAAGCTACTGAATCGATTCTTATGAAATTTTAACCACATATTCTTTACAACTATAGTCATAGCGCATATCAAGGATTTCTCAACATTTTGATATTTACTTTTTTGCCGAAAGCAGTGAAAAAAAATTGTTTTTTTTCGAAAACTTTCAGACATTTTGTTATTTTTGCATATATAAAAAATCGTATGATATGCGCTATAGCCATTAGCACACTGAATCTAAAACCGTTTGATTTTTTTGTTTCGGATCATCGGAGTTTTCTGAAAAGAAAAGTATATACCAATGATCCACTGACCATTCCGGAGCTCAAGGAAGCTATTGGACGCACCATTGATGAAAGTAGTCCGCAATTATACCAACATTTTATTGAAAATTTCGTCAAAAGAGTAAACGTTTGCAAACAGGAACGAGGCGATCATTTATCGGTTATTGTGTTCCACACATAACACCCATGTTTGTACTGCATAATAACCCTTCGACTACACACTGGGTCAGTGACCCCATTTTTTTTCAACTGACTGTATCGCAAAACGGGGTGATCTATGTGTACTAAGGAAAGCTGTCGAAAAAGGACCTGGGGTCGAGTCGACCCCGTTTATGCAGCAGTGCGGCGGAAGTGAATTTTTTTTAAATGAAATTCGGTATTTTATTACTACGATTTACGATAGAACTGATTTACGATAGAAAAAGCTCACAGATATTTTTTATTTTGCACTACTATCGTGAATTATGTATTTAGAATGCCGATCATAAAACTAAAAGCAAGTGTCCGTTATGCAAGAGGGCTATGTGCAACGAGCACTGAATGTACTTATGCGTCAATTGCGACAAACGTGAATAATAATGTCATTGAGGTGAAAAAAAATCCGGAAGACGGTAGACACTGTATTTTCTCGTATCTACAAACCGTCTTCTTTGAAAATCTTTTTTATATTTTGAAAAAAAATTATGATCTGTTTCGTGCAAGTAGGTATTTTTCAACGCATCTCCCACTTTGAACGAATGTGTGGGCATTTAATTTTTTTTTTGTTTTTAATAAATGTAGTGCCATAAAATAAGGATCATTGACCACAAAAAACGTCTCTACAAGAAAAATGCATATTTACCGAAATGCAACGATCTGATATCATTATCATTTATATCATTTATATCAATATCGTTGTATCTTGCAAAAATCGATGGTTAAATCTTCAAACGCGATTGTCTCGAAATGAGATTTTTCAAATTTGCTGACATTGTAACTCAAAGAGTAGATATCCGATTGAATTGAAATTTGAACTGAGTACTCTTGAATATATTTACTCGACAATGACGTAGGATATTTCTGATTGGATGAAAATTGACGATTTGGCATTGAAAACAACGACCATTTTATATTCAAGAAAACAGACTTTTTCATAACTACGCCATTTTGTTAGATTTTGATATTTTTCGAAAATCCTACGTCATTGTACAGGAAATACCTTCCAGTTTAACATTTTTTCCTTTTTCGGTTTCAGCTACTCAATCGGCCGGAATCAAGTCAGCAGTGGAGGAACTTTTTTGGTGCCTCCGAAGGCAGCGCATAAGTCGCTTGGATCTCAATACTTTTCTATGAAAAAATTACGTAATATAGGTCAAATATAGTCAAATTTATTCTTAACTTTCCGAAACATTTAAGGGGTTACCCCCACTTGCGATTTTGTAAAAATCGATTTTTTTATTGCATTTTTTTGAAGTATAAGTATCTGAGAATATGTCCTGAAAAATTCAAGTCGATCCGAACAAAATTGACTGAGATATGAGCGTTGAAAGAGAAGAATCCGTTGTATAAACGACCGGAAATTGAAACTTTAAACGCGTTTTTCTCAAAATGGCATTTCTGAAGTCGGTGACCAAGATTACTCGAACACTAATGAACCGATCTTCTTGAAATTTTGCAGGCTTATTTAATACATAAAAATGTAGTCTTTAATCGTTCGATTTTTTTTCGTTATAATCGAACCATTAACTTTGACTGTCCGCCATTTTGTGAAAAATTAATATTTTTTAAAATCCTTCGATTAAAGACTAGTTTATACTTATATTTGACTAAATCCATCCGCATTTTTTTTTCAGATGATCCACTTCGCCGCAATGTTGGTCACCGCAAACCGTGTATATAAAAACATTATTTCATTGACGGCCATTTGCCACTAAACAATGTAATATTTTTCAATAAAAAAATTACTGAAAGTTCTTCAAGATGTGTTCTTTAAGATGGTATATTGATCGATTAAAAAAGTTTTGTAGTTTTCTTTTGAACAATTCATGAAAAAGGCCTTTTTTGCGCTACAAGTGGGGATAACGCCTTAATTGAGTACTTCCAAAAAATTCCCGAAAATCACCCAAGTTTTCAGCGTTCACACTGGCAAACCCCCAAAAATTAACATATTCGTACTTTTCAAGTAAATAGTACGTTTTATTGATAAATTAAACTATCAGGTCATTCGGAAACGCTCTATACATGATGACAAGTATTTACCCCGGCAGCAAACTTTCGTATTGACTAAAAGACAAAAATCCAAAAGCCACATACCCCACCGTACGATCTGGATCGTCTGGGTTCGCGATCTCTTCTCCGTCACCATTCGATACCCGGGTATATGCATTGCCCAGACTGTATCTTCGTTATTAATGATATTATCTCCATTGCAATATGAGAATGATGAGAAGAAAGCACACCCTCGCGCTCGCGTTCTCCTCATCGTGCGTTCGGCATTCATCAGTTTTGTCGTAGGGATTGGAGCCGGTGAGTTTGACAGAGCAAGAGAGAGAGAGAGAGAGACAGAGAGAGAGAGACTGAGCGGAAGAAAGAGAAGGAGAGATGCACTGTGGCGAAAACGGTGGCGCTACGTCATTAAGCTACGCATTGTTCCCACAGAGGGCTGATTGTCTTGGTCGCTCGTTTCAACCGTAGCCCAAGAGACAATTGTTCAATATTCCCATTGATCTGTGAGACGCTCCCTCCGGGTGGTTTTGTGCGACGCCGTCAACGCTTTTCGCCCAACTAGTCAACGACGGGATGACGTTGGGCCGACGGGGCAGGAGGGACTCTGGCTTTGCTGCCACCCCAGCGAAGCCAAAGGGACCCATCGTCATCTCTCGTCACTTTTTTCGCCACATATAACTCTCGTCTTTTGTCAATATCTCTATTTTTTTTTAATGATATGAGACGAATTCATCGCCAGACCTTCTGATGAGAAAAAAATGGGGAGAGGGCGTAAAACGGTGCGAATATATTCTGCGATACGTATATACGTACAAAAATATACACATACGTGTCAATAGCAAGAGAAAAAATGAGAGAGAGTTGCCAAAGCGTTTCCTTGCGACTATCGCTTCCCTCCTCGAATCTCTTTTCCTCTCTCTCTCTCTCTCTCTCTCTCTCTCTCTCTCTCTCTCTCTCTCTCTCTCTCGTTCTTTCTCTCCTGCGCCATAATAATAACAAAAAACAACAACAACAAAAAAAAACTGAAAGAAAAAATGTACGCGCACTCGCCCGTTCGCTTGAGCGAAAGGCTGAACAAAAATATACATGTATGTGTGTGTATATGTAGACATATACATCACGCACACGTTTATTTATAAAGAAACAAGGAAAAATCGAGAAAGCTCCGCACAGACGCAGGAAGAGAGCAAATCCGTGCGCCATTACTCCTCAACTGCGTATTATAATTTTTTTTTCTCGTCATCGTATAACCTCTTGTTTTTCGTTTTTGCCTGCGCGTGTGTACTTTTTCAGAAGTGCACAACTGCTCAGAGAGGGAGGAGGTATATTTTACGAAATGCCGTTGTTTGTAGAGAAAAAGCCGCGTTCCCTCACGCCCTCGTGGCATCCTGCAACTGCAACAACCGTACAAACCGTTTCCGGTGTCGAACCTTTCGACGGAAAACTCGCGTTCAGCAGGCACAAAGCTGTGTGTATTTCACAAGCATCTCTCTCTCTCTCTCTCTCTCTCTCTCTCTCTCTCTCTCTCTCTCTCTCTCTCTCTCTCTCTCTCTCTCTCTCTCTCTCTCTCTCCTCGCTCTCGCTCTCTCAAAAAGGGCATATATATATATATATATATATATGTGTGTGTATATATATATATATATATATATATATGCCCCTTTTTTACACTTAACCTACGAGCACGTTTGTTACGAAAGACAAAAAATACCTATCTAGGTATCTCTGTCTCCCTGGTAAGCCTGCCGGGCGATTAGAGCGGGAAATCATCAGCGAGCCGTCATTACAATTTTGACTTCGTCTCCCATTGAGGGGAGATATACACCTAGGAGCCAGAAAAAAAGGTCATTTTTGTGAATTTTTTCAAGGAAAACCATTTGAAATTTCGGATTAGGGTTTTAATTGTATAAAAGTATATACATTCAAAAATATCTTTAATTTTTTTTATTCAAAAATATCAAAAATATACAAGGATATTTTATGATCCTTGGAGCGTCGTAAAAAAATCTGCGTATACGGTACCCACCGGCGTTTCTTCAAAAATCGTCTGAAAAAAAAACCAAAACGATTATTAAATTAGATACTATAATCTAGTACTTGTCATAGCCGATTTTGAAAATATCGATTTATGACAAAATTGCGGACGTTTCAACATAAATAGTGATTTTTGGGCCAAAAATGAGTTATTATTTTGCCTATAAAACAAAAAGTAAGTAACGGAAAAAAAATCCTATGACAAGTACTAGAAAATGGTGTATAGAATAACCACAAAAAACCTCAAGGCAATCGGTTCATTGGTTTTCGAGAAATGTTGGGTACCGATTTGAAAAGCGTGGTTTTGCGAAAAACGCGTTTGCAAAATTTGGGAATGAATAAATCATGAAATTTGTCAACTTACATGGGATCATCGATACCAGGCCCATAGTGTAGGTCTTCTACGGTCGCCGGAATGTTCATAGCTTCCAAATCCTCGATCTCGACCATCTAGGTGTATATCTCTCCTTAATGCCCTTCTCTCTTGATCATCCTTCAGAGTTATTTCTATTTTTATGGTAAAAAAAAAGAACTCCTTCGTCGCGGAGACAACATGACGTAGGGAAGTCAGGGCAAGATGATAACGCTAAGGTCATGTTTTAATAAAACAATGCATATATGAGTCAGTCAACTTTAATTATTTTTTTAACTAATCAACATTTATTAAGGGGCCAGTTTAAAAATTTAGTTATTTGTCACGCCAATTGGAAAACAGCTGTTTCGAGAAGTTTCGAGAAGTCGCCGATTTTGTACATCGAAAAAAAAATACATATATTGTCTAACAGCTTGATATTCATACTAAATAAATGTGTAATTAATGTTATGAGTGAATCAATATTTCATACGAAAAAAAAAATCTTAAATTCGCACATGATTTTATACCCATTACTGTGTCCTAAGGCCTTAAAGTTATCTCCCCCTTACAATTCGTCCGCTTCAAAAAGACCCAGTCTCAACAGGAGGTTAAAAAAGTCGATAAAAATAAATAGAAGAAACGACAAAATTCCAAATGGCAAAAAGAGCGTGCGAGAAATAGACCGCGGCATCGCAGCTTTACCAGACACCGGGGATGGTCGGCTCCGAGGCCGTTGGCTCATGATCAACGAGCATAAATTATCAATCCGCACATCGGTTAGAGCGGCCCACCCACGCACATCCTCGCACGCATCAAATGGCACGTACGTGCGATTTCTGCCCTAGCCCAGTGCACTCATAGCCGTAGCTTCCATATCGGGAATACGCGGGTGCGTGTGGGTGCGAAAGCTTCCTGGCTTGTGTACAGAGCCCGATACGAACGGACGTTCCAGTGACTCGCGTGATACAGAAATTCCGTGTGTTTCGCTCTCTGCGTGCGGTACGAAGTTGAGAGACACGCGTGAGACGTATGTGCGAACTTGAGGGCCAACCGGGGCGTACGTTTTCGGGTTGAAAAGCGAAACTTACGCCCGTCTGCGCCTCGGAGCTCCCGGGTACACATGTAACGGTGTGACGTTTGCGGCGAGGGTGTCCGCGTGTGTGGAAAGGGTCGAAGGGCATCAGCGTGTAGCCAGGCATCGCACGCCGAGTCGATGCTGTACGTATATTTTGCCTACGTGCACGCAGCACAGCGAAGGATATGCGCGGGCGTATATGGGAATGACGAGAGACGAATGCGAGGATGTGGAAAGTTGGGAGAGAAGAAGAGACGAGACAGCGATAGAGAGACTGAAAGAGAGAGAGAGAGAGAGAGAGAGAGAGAGAGAGAGAGAGAGAGAGAGGGTTTAACGTGATCTCACACTCGGTGCTTGCCTCACGATCCGAAGTGATTGATATAGAGATGCAGTTGGTACCGCGAGCGAATTCGTACACGCCACGAACAGGGGGATGAGCTAACTACTGGCTAGTGCTGACCTGTGACGTACGTCTCGTCGCAAGAGAAACCTATTCCGCGGACCAACGCGTCATGTTGCTACTCATATACTTATATATATATATATATATATATATATATGTGTGTGTGTGTGTGTGCCTCACCCTGTATATATAAATATATACACACACATACATATATAAACACATCGCAATTGCGATAGGGATATTGTATATATATATATATATATATATATATATATATATATATATATATATATATATAAATGTACCATTGAAAAAAGTGGAGTTGCCTTCGACGTAGCTTCAGCGCCTCCAACGAGAATAAAATAGGGTGGTCCAGTATGACGGTCTTCTCGAACACTGAAACTTTTGTCTGAAACATTTTTGGATATGATCAATAGTTTGAGTACTATTGCTCTGTAACACTTCATGTGCCTCACCCTGTATATATAAATACACACACACACACATATATAAACACATGGCAATTGCGATTGGGATATTGTGTGTATATATATATACAATATCCCAATCGCAATTGCCATGTGTTTATATGTGTGTGTGTGTGTGTGTGTGTGTATATTTATATATACAGGGTGAGGCACATAAAGTGTTAAGGTCTGCATAGACTACGACACTTATTGCGACACAAATGTCTGACACTAATGTCCGTTGTGTTCACACATAAGACGGTTTCGGTGTCCCAGAAAGTGTCTGTACTGTGATGTCGCTACACAAGTGTCTCAGGTGTTCACACACAAAACTACTGACACGTCTGCAGTACCCGCTCGGACGCCATGGAGAAACGTCGTGCGGCGGCAGCCGTAATTTTGTGCGCTGTTATTAAGGGGCTATACCAGTGTGGCACTTTGAAAAGATCGATTTTTTTTGCCTTTTTCGACAGTTTATTCTTTCAAAAATATCATTATCATTTATATTATATATGTCAATATCATTTTATCTTGCAAAAATCGATGGTTAAATCTCTAAACGCATTTTTCTCGAAATTAGATTTTTCAAATATGCTGACATTGTAACTCAAAGAGATCCGATTGACTTGAAATTTGAACTGAGTACTCTTGAATATATTTACTCTACAATGACGTAAGATATTTTTCATTGGATAAAAATTGACGATTTGGCATTGACAAAAACGACCATTTTATAGGCAAGAAAACAGACTTTTTTCATAACTACGCCATTTTGTTAGATTTTGATATTTTTCAAAAATCCTACGTCATTGAACAGGAAATACCTTCTAGTTTAACGACATTTTTTTCCTTTTTCGGTTTCAGCTACTCAATCAGCCGGAATCATGTCAGCAGTGGAGGAACTTTTTTTGCGCCTGCGAAGGCAGCGCATAAGTCGCTTGGATCTCAATATTTATTTATGAAAAAATTATTTAATATAGGTCAAATATATTTTTAATTTTCCAAAACATTTAATTGAGTACTTTTCGTCCAAAAAGTCCTGAAAATCACCCAAATTTCCAGCGTTCACACTGGTATAGCCCCTTAAGCTGTGTTCTTAAATTATGCATTTTTCTGCCAACTTTAGCCGATATTGTGCCAAACTGTTCCGCCAAGCATTGAAGTGCTGCCTGTTTTTTACTCTATTTTTTATAATCAGCACAACATATTTGCCAAAGTTCAGGCAGTCCTTCCACAAAAAATATCAAATTTTTAATGCTCTCCTTGCTCCACGTAATGGCCATTTTGATTCAACGCGGGTCGCGAGTGTCTGGATAATTTCGCGCCGGTTGGAAAACTTGGACACTGCCGCAGACACTCCGACACAACCTGTTCACACGGCGCTCGACGCGACACCTAGCGAGATGTCGCAATAAATGTTCCGAGATCAGACAGTCGTGTTCACACACAGACACTCGATGTATACATTGAGTGTATACACCAAAGTGTCGTAGTGTAAACCTACCTTAACAGAGCAATAGTACTCAAACTATTGATCATATCGCAAAATGTTTCAGACAAAAATTTCAGTGTTCGAGAAGACCGTCATACTGGACCACCCTATTTTTTTCTCGTTGGAGGCGCTGCAGCTACGTCGCGGGCAACTCCACTTTTTTCAATGGAGTAGTACATTTTTTTTTTCAACCGACTTGTGGATCACCTCAAGCCGCACAAAAAACATCGGGGGTCAAAGTCGTTCAAGGTCATTCAAGGTCAGTGTCGATTATACAAATCTAAATATCTCGGATCACTACCAAATATTTGGTAGTGATCCGAGATGTTTAGATTGGTATTTCTTTTTCATAGGTGACCTTGAATGACCTTGAACGACTGAGACCGCCGAATGTTTTTTACGCGGCTTGAGGTACTCCAGAAGAGGGTTGACAAAAATGTACTATTCCATTTTAAAAAAAGTGGAGTTGACCTTGATGTAGCTTCAATGCATACACCGATAAAAAAAATGGGTGGTCCAGTATGACGGTCTTGTCGAACACTGAAACTTTTGTCTGAAACATTTTTTTGATATGATCAATAGTTTGCGTACTATTGCTCTGTAACACTTTATGTGCCTCACCCTGTATATATATATATATATATATATATATATATATATATATGGGACTGTCCACGCCATTTCACCTAGCCCATTACCCCGACCATTTTTGGTTTTCCTGACTTTTTTTGTAAATTTGTACCCCATGCAACGAATATTCACCCCGATTTTTAGATTTTTATCTCTTCTCTCTTAGGAGTTATAATATTCCAAAGAATGTCGATTTCGTATCTTTTGGAAATGTTTAAACGCTGACAACTCCTGAACTAATTGAGATATCGACGAATGTCATTATGTAATTTGTTCTCATTCTAAAGCATATTTTCGTTAAAAAATATGAAAAAAATGATCAATGTCGACGTTTTTTTTGCTCCAAAATGAAAACTATTGTTTTAAAGATGATTACATTTTTTTATTGGTTTCAAAAAATTCTCTAAAATAGAGTGACTCATTTTATGATTTTTTGGACTAGTCTCGTCGTGGGCCCATTTTTCCTTCTTTTTTGTTCGAATAAATCATTTTTTTCAGAACATTTTTATCGCTTTAATCTCCAATAATGCTATTAATGATTTTATGATTTCCAATTCGGCTTCGCCAGGCCGGAAACAGTCGATATTTAAATTGTGCTACAGTATATATATATATATATATATATATATATATATACCGGGTGTCCCACTTTCATTTTACACCTGATTTATCTCGAAAAATACTGCTCCGATCAAGTATTGCGTATAATAAAACTTTCCGAGTTCAAAGAGGGACGTTGAAAAAAATCTTCTTTGGTCCATAATTCAGAATGGCGACGCTAAGGTGGCTGACGTGTTTTTTCGAAATGGGATCATGATGTTTTTCACCAAAAAAATATGTCAGGACAAAACTAACAAATTCTGTAGGAAAAGTTTTTCGTTAACGTTCATAATTTTTAGGTTAGAATGCCATTCTTGACTATTTTAGCGCTATCCATAATGTACCACGAGGAGCTAAAGTCCTCAGCATCCCTAGTGTAAGTGTGCGGGTATGCGTGGGTATGAGTTTAGTCACAAAAATGTACCAACAAAGCTCAAAATATTATCGACGATCACGAAAACCTAGATTCTGACCTTGGGATACCGAGATCGGGATTTTACATGCAGTTAATACGTACTCTTGTCGAGTTTGAGTCTTTTTATTTAAAAAATATTGATAAACATTGAAGTTATTATAATTTAAACAAAGTTGCCGTCGTTGCTGCACGGCTAATCGGTGTAGGTGGTGCTGTCAACTAAGGTGATCTGTAATAAGAAGTGATGAATGTACTTTTAGTAAAATAATGGAACGTTCGTATGAGCGGATATTTTTTTGACATTTTGGAACTCAGGAAAATAGGTTTCTGTTGATGAGAACCGATTTTCGACTACAAAAAAAACAACTTTAATACTTTCTTGCTAACCAACGGATGAACTGATGAAAAAATCATCCGGTTAGATATATAAATATGCATATATGTCCATCTTGTCCAGGGTCCCCGCGGTCCGAGTTTCATCCCTTTCGCATCTGTGGGGACAGCAACCCCCGTATCACCGACGCACCTAAAACTAGAGATCTCTTTTCTCCCCAGCCTCTGTAGTCCAGTAAAAAAGACGAAAACCTAGCACTTTTTAGCGAAGAATATGAATTTTTGACTGAAGGTAGATGGTTGCCTACTGAAAGTAACCCCAATAAAATGTTGCCCCTCAATTCGCCCCAACCCTAAGAAATAGAGGTCGGAAAGTTAAAAATCGCCGTATCTCGATAATTAATAGCCCGATCAAAAAAGATTTCAAACAAAAGTTGTTTGGAATAATAAAATTTGTATAAAGTTATGTGATGTCTAACCCCCAATCTTTGAAAATAGCGACACAAAAACGATTCGAATATTCGGGGTTGATGCGTGTGCGAACAGAGTAGACCCCGAGCAGAAATTTGTTCAGGGTGAAATCCGGACCGGATCAGGCTGCCACAATAGCAAATCCGGGCCGGGTCAGGCAAATTTAGTCCGGCCCCGATCAGGGATGTAACGCTTTTGTATATTCAGGTCCGGATCAGGCTCTGATCAGGCCCGGATCAAGCAACTTATCTGGCCCGGATCAGGCATCTTATCAGACCCGGGTCAGGCTCCGTATCCGGCTCGGATCAGGCACTATATCTGGCCCCGATCAGGCACCTTACCAGGCTCGGATTAGGCTCTATATCTGGCTCGGATCAGGTGCCTCATCCAGCCTGAGACATGCGTGTCATGTGGCTCAATCATTTGATTAATTTTTTGTTTAACAATAGATCAACATTTATTAAATTATTATCGCAGTTACACGTTGTCAAGTTTACTAACGTTATTCAAAATATGAAAACATTTTTTTTAAGTTTAAGTTTTTATTTTATTTGACTTGATCGTTTAGTTTTTGTTCCGGTTTTGGCGATGACCGTTTCAATCTTGCGCACTGTTTATGACCACCGCTAGCCCATCCGAAATTTGTTTCTCTTTGATAGAACCTGCGTGGGGAGTACCATCATACTTTGTCAAGATTGCATCTGAAATATTTTGAATACATAGAAAAATTAGTAAATATACATAGAAAAATCACATCTTTACATTAAGAGCATTTATCAGTCGGTCCTAGGGAGCGCCACCGCTCCCCCGTCGGATTTATCTATATTTATCATAAGTATAGATATATTCGACCAGGGAAAAGTGAGCGATATAGGCTCCGACTGATATATCCTCTTGAGATAATTAAATAATTAATAATTATTTCAAAATGGTGTACCTCGTAGTGGCGTAGCTCAATCTCTTTTCGTCGTTCTCGCATCATTTGTATATATATAGTGTGGTATATATATTATTGAGAAAAAAATGTTCGACGGTACAAAATGCAATTTGCGCAATTATTTCTCGTCATCTGGTCCTTGCACGTATGTATGAGTACATTTATGTACATATACGTATGTTTGTACTGTTGAACATTTTTTCTTGATACGAAATATATCACACTATATATATACAAATGGTGCGAAAGTGACAAAGTGAGGTTAAACTACGCCGCATAGTCTTCGCCCATCAAGTCGTATTATCACTGTTCATGTGTAGATAATTCGCAGTATAATCGCAAATATACTTTACCTGAGATTTTGTATGCACTGCACTTTATTGAAGGGCTTGCCTTTCTTCGGGAGAAATTGATGAACCGAACGAGATGTGTCGATGTAGCTACGGCGTGGATGTTGCGCTTTCTTCTACATATATAATACGGGACTGGCTGCCCGTATTATATACAAAAGTTTTGATTCCATATAACAATAATACAAAAAAATTAACATAAATATTTATTTATGATAAAAAAGATTTTGAAACAAATTTTGACGACACGCACTTTCGGATGATAACCATTGTTTTCATATATTTCGCGTGCCTGCGTGTGCAGCTGTCAAAATATTTCGTGAGGCTTCGCCGACAGAGGCGCTGTCTAGTCCTAGAGAG
This sequence comes from Ophion obscuratus, assembly GCA_964007375.1. Classification (NCBI taxonomy): domain Eukaryota; kingdom Metazoa; phylum Arthropoda; class Insecta; order Hymenoptera; family Ichneumonidae; genus Ophion; species Ophion obscuratus. The sequence continues at coordinate 21,840,942 of OZ023320.1, read as the reverse complement.
GAGAGATTACGGAGTGACGAGCTTCATGCGAGATAAGGCTTCTATCCGGCGCAAATCAGGCGTGCCTGACTAGGGTGCCTTATCGATGCCTGATAAGGCTCCTATCCGGCGCAAATCATGCGTGCCTGATCAGGGCGCCTTATTGATGCCTGATAAGGCTCCTATCCGGCGCAAACCAGGCGTGCCTGATCAGGGCGCCTTATTAATGCCTGATCAGGCTCCTATCCGGTGCAAATCAGGCGTGCCTGATCAGGGCGCCTTATTGATCCCTGCTTAGGCCCCTGTCTGGCGCAATTCAGGCGTGCCTGGTCAGGGCGCCTTATTGATCCCTGCTCAGGCCCCTGTCTGGCTCAAATCAGGCGTGCCTGATCAGGGCTCCTCATTGATCCCTGATCCGGGCCTGATGGATCCTCAGGCAGCCTGATTAGATTTCTGCTCGGGACACTCTGCTGCGTCCTTGACTGGGTCGGTGGTGCTTTCGTGTTTTCGTGCCGCGATTTTCAAAGATAGGGGATTGGACGTCACATAACTTCATACGTATTTTATTATTACAAACAACTTTTCTTTGAAATATTTTTTGATAGGGCTATTAATTATCGAGATACGGCGATTTTTAACTTTTCAACCCCTATTTCTTTTGGGGCGAGTTGAGGGTGCAACATTTTGTTGGGGTTACTTTTAGTATGCAACCATCTATCTTCAGTCAAAAATTAATATTCTTCGCTAAAAAGTGCTGGGTTTTCATCTCTTTTACTGGACTACTGCTCTCCCAATCCGCGTCCGTCGTCTCGGCAAACCAACTTATCATGATTGCAATGCGTGGATTCACGGAGCTTCCCGTGCAGAAATTTGTCGGGGAGTTCCAAGTTGCACCCACACCTCTATAGGGATTTATTAGGGACAGCGTACATAGAGAGTCCTCATTGTGATCCAATTGGATTCTCCACTGTTCCTCGATGAAAGGCGTTTGAGAATACTCACCACGTTCGAATGAAAAATATGAGGTGTCTCAAAATGACCTGACATTTTAATTCATTAATAAAATGTATTATTTATTTAAAAAGTCCGAATATTTTAGTTTTATTATACGGTACAAACATGGAGGACATGTGTGGAACACAACATCTGATAAATGGCCGTCTCGTCTCTGTTTGAAAACGTTCACGCTTTTGACGAAATGTTCAATAACATTCTGTCATAATTGCGGAATGATTTCATTAATGGTGCGTCCAATTGCTTCCTGGAGCTCCGAAATCGTCTGTGGATCATTGGCATACACTTTTCGTTTTGGAAAACCCCAAAGAAAGAAGTCCAATGGCGTCTAATCAATCGCACAATCTTGGTGGCCAATTCCCATCGCCGCGGTGCGAGACAACACGACCATGAAACTTCGTTTGCAATAATGATGCAATAACATTACAGAAAATAACCATTTCCATGCGCTGCTCGATCGTGTAATTCTCCATGACTAAACCTCAATACTTCCCGATGCCAGTTGTCAAAGATTAGTACTCTTTGTTCACCGTAAAAAAATGGCACGCAATTTAAATTGTCAAGTGATTTTGAGACACTCTGTATGTGAAAAGTGACGAGAAAAACCTTGGTATGCTGAAACATAAGCTGCACGCTTCGCGAGCGTGTGAAAGTGCAGTGAAAAAAATAATAAACGATAATTATAGTGGATCTTCAGTGATGTGATTCGAATCGATTTTTAAGATATTATTATTTTAAGCTATATATACTTTTTAGAAATAAGATTGTCACTTTTTTAAGATCCGCTCATTTTGTATAAGGTACCTGCGGGTAATAAGGCCTAGCTAAGGGATATTTCAAATAAAATGAACAATATCCAATTTAATCGACATATTTTAATTATAATCATTATTCAAGTTCAGTTTCTATAACATATAAACGAAAAATGCTAACTTGTACCATAAACAAAAACAAAATTAAACATTTTTTTAAAAACCTTGATAGTAGGCCTTATTTTACTATGGTGGGATAATAAAGCCTACGGCTTTAACATACTTAAATAATCAAACTATACGTAATATATTTGGTATTTGAGATCAATAATCCTCTGCAGCTTTGTACGAACTCAAAGTTCCTCTTTGCAGTCTCGGACAGCTGACACCAGGTCGTTTTCTAACCGCAACACTCGGTTTGGAGGCATCGGGATCGAGTCACTAAAAATAACGATCAATTAATTAGTAATGAATATGCGTAATACTTATTTACATTCGTAACATCTTAAAAGTAATGTAAAATACATTACAAAACAAACAAACTTTGCTACAAGAAGTAGGAGGATAATAAGGCCTATGGTTAAATTTAGTAGGCCTTAATAACCGTCGACCACGTATGTAAGAAAAACAAAATAAAAAATATTTGGACCACGATACGTTATTCAAATTTTTATGATAATCAAAGCTTGAATTAATAAAGATAAAGACTGTGATTTTAGATAGATAAGTGTAATACAGTTCGACCTCCGAATAAGAAACCCGGCAATAAGAAACTTCCCCCAGTTCCTCACTCGAGCGCTTCCCCCACTCCGACTCGAACTCCGAGCTCGAGAATTTTGTGCGCGGAACCTCTGATTAAGAAACCAGCCTGGGAGAGATTATTCGGGCAAAATAGAGTGAACGTTGTAGTGTAAATTGATGTGTGCATGCGTGCGTGAATATGTGTGTGTGCGTGTGTGAGTGTAACACAAAATCTACAAGTTTATTAGACATTTTTTGTATTCATTAAAAAGATACATATATGTGTTGACAAGATTTTATATAAAATAATAACAAAGATAAGGGCGTTTCAAGATTTTCATATAAACCAGCAAAAGTTTCCGAGACGTAAAGAAAAGCGTGTTCTTGTTGCGCGTTATTTTGATCCGCAACGCACTCAACTGACGGTGGAATATTTTTCAGAGAGTTGAACTCTGCCATTGAAGATGAATCCTCAGAGATATTGACTCCTTTTATATAAATGGGATAAAACAATATGGACATAAAGCTCTTTGTTTAAATTATCACCTTGTTGCCCAGATTCGATAATATTTTCTTCGACATGTATACTACAGTCTGATCTCTTACGCTTCTTTACAGTTTCGGTCATTTTATAACAGTTAATAGTAATTCAGATACAGTAGTACGAGGGTGGGGTGAAAAGTTTCCGGCCTGACCAAGAAAAACGATGTTTCAAAATTTTTGTTTGCTTTATTTTTCAACATAATCTCCATCAACACTGATACATTTCTCATAACGGTGTTCTAATTTAGTTATACCAGTTTTAAACGTAGATTCGTCAAGCTCCTCAAAATACTGATTTACAGCTTCGATAACTTCTTCGTTGCTCTTAAATCTTTTTCCGCCGAGCCATTTTTTGAGGTTAGGAAACAGGTAATAGTCGCTGGGGGCTAAGTCTGGAGAGAAGGGAGGATGCGGCATCAATTCAAACTTCAATTCGTGGATTTTGGACATGGCAACAATCAACGAATGCGCTGGTGCGTTATCGTGATGGAACAAAACTTTTTTCTTCGCCAAATGAGGTCGTTTAATTTGCACCTCGTGCTTCAAACGTTGCAATAACTCTGCGTAGTATTGACCAGTGATAGTCTTACCGTTTTCAAGGTAATCAATATATATAATTCCTCTCGCATCCCAAAAAACAGTAGCCATAACCTTGTTTGCCGATAAAATTGTTTGTGCCTTCTTTGGGGTTGGTTCCCCTTTTCCAACCCACTGTTTTGACTATTCTTTATTTTCAGGAGTGTAGTGGTGGATCCATGTCTCATCAACAGTTATGAATCGACGCAACAATTCGTTTGGATTACGCCTATACAGCGCCAAATTGTCGGTAGAAATGGTTTTTCGAAGCAGTTTTTGGTCGAGCGTTAGCAAACGCGGCACCCACCTTGCACACAGCTTTTCCATGTTCAAATGGTTGTGCAAAATATTTCGCACACGTTCAGCTGACATCCTACAGGTCTCAGCTATCTCATGCACTTTCAACCTGCGGTCTTCCAACACTATTTTATGGATTTTTTCAATCATCTCTGAAGTTGTGACTTCAACGGGCCGTCCTGAGCAAGGCTCGTCAGAGGTGTTCACACGACCCATTTTAAATTCAGAAACCCACTGCTTAATAGTTGAATATGATGGGGAGGAGTCTCCTAGTGCTCAATCCATTTCTTCTTTTATTTGTTTTGGTGTAAAACCTTTCAAATGGAAGTATTTGATGACAGCACGTTTTTCCAATTTTTCCATTTTTACGAAAACAACGGAAGCGTCTCGCGCACTGTGCTCTCACACGCAAACTAACGTAGCGATTGGGCTGAAACTGTACATCCAAGCTCGGTAGGAATGGTACCGTAGGACGCCGCTCCAAAACTAGACCTAGTGGCACCATCTCTTGGTCAGGCCGGAAACTTTTCACCCCACCCTCGTACACAATGACATTTAATAGTATGTATATTAACGTGAAACAAAAATTCGCTAAACAAATATCCACGCGCAGTCAAAAACGTTTTTGCATGGGCGATGTGAATACTAAGTTGCAACTCGTTCGATCGAGTTTCTTGTTGAGAGGATCTCATGCGGAAAAGAGTGAGAGAGACAGACAAGGGTATCGAGCGCGGAGCGCGCGCCTGGTGAGGGTATGCGATATATAAGAAAAACTCTTCCCCTTGGGGGCTTTGGGTTTCTTATTCGGAGGTCGGACTGTATTGCAAAAAATACTTACGATTCACTCGGACCGATTTTTATTATTGGTGCTGCGCGGCCGCGTCTTATGATGGATGATGCAACACTGCCGGCGGGCAGCGGGGTATCGCGCCTCCGCAAACTTGTAGTGACTTATCCGTGCAATAGGCCGCTGTGAATGTGACCTTGAGCGTGAGCGGTTATTTTATGTTTTCGTTACTCAGGCCTTATTAGCCGACAGGCCATATTACCCGCAGGTACCTTATTTACACATTTTGTTCGGAAAATTGAACATACAGAATGCGATGGTATCCATCACAAATCGCAGAAGCGTTGTGCTTAAGATGGCATACTTTTTCTAGATTTCGCTACTAGCAACACTTACTGGGCGACCTTACAACGTCATCGTTACTCGTATAGGGCGAATATTTGAAACGATATTTAGGGTATGTCGTCTCATCTGACTATGTCATCTTGAGCACAAGTCCCCTATCGGATTCTGTGAGATAATCCGGGAATCCTTCGGGATTCAAGTTGGATTCGTACATTATATTCCAACGGGCAATCCCAATTATCCTTCAAAGTACGAGCGTGACGTTTTAACTATATACAAAATATATTTAATATATTTAATATAATCCAATGCGATGGTCCCTCGAATCCCTATCAGGAAGTGGCAAACAAGTATGGGAATCCAATTGGATCCCTACGACAATTTCTGCACGGGTCTTCGCGGCGAGCCCAGTGTGGCCTAGCGAAACTATATGATTTTTCCCACCATCCTTACGTATTGAAGATGAAAGATTTTTTTTTTCTTCATACCATCCTAGGTACGGTGTCAAATTGTCCATTCTTTGATTGTCAGTCCACGTACCTTGCTCACTGAGAAAACGATGGAAGAGTAATAATAACAATAATAATGATGATAATAATAATGTCCGCAACGGGAAACGTGACGGTCGGAAAAAGGAAAGAAAAAAAAAGGCAAATGAGGCATAACGAACGAAGGGAAAAAAGGACTCCCCCAAAGGAATAATCAATGCTACGTAGGGTTTGCCGGACTTTTGGAAAGGAAAAGCTTCATATCGGAATGCGAGAGATAGGGCGGGTTATCCGGGGACTGCGAATATGAAACGTGTACGAATACGTACCTTCAAATATTCCCATGTACACTCGCATCTGCGCACACGCACACACACACACACACACACATACTAAAATAACAAAAATGGCTGGCTTTAGGAGAAAGAAATTATCGGAGCTGGCCAGCTTAATGAGATACGAGAAGCCGGAGAAGCGGGAGAGAAAGAGATAAAGCGCGAGAGGGCCTCGGGATCGTATGAGAGTTTGTGGAGGAGGTTGCGATATGTATGTGTGTGTGTGAGCTTCGTCTACCAGAGAATATAGGACGAGAAAAAGATGGAGGGAGGGACAGGACAGGAGGAAGCTCTCTCTCTCTCTCTCTCTCTCTCTCTCACACACACACACACACACACACACACACTTTTCCTCATGTTGGTTTTCTCCTCGGACATCCTCGACTTATGGTCCAAAAGTATAAACCCGCGCATCAGCATCGCCCCGTGTTGGTTGCGCGTCTAGCCGTAGAATGCTGGACGTAGTGACCGCGCAATGGGGTTTGAATCGGATGGGGGATGAGACTCGCCCGAGGGATCGCGAGAGAAAGAGGAAATCGCGAGTGAGAAAGTCGAGCGGTCGTGAAGTAGATTCTCGATATTTGAGCTTGCTGATATCCGGTAAGAGAAGTATACTATACAGGGTGTCCTGTTGTGAATGGATAATTCTGCAACTGTCGATAGGTTAGATTGTGTCGTACTATATGTTGGAATTTCAGTTCAGTATAAGTCCGACGGTTTTCGAGATGATGATCATCGGTTTTTTGTTGTTCGCATGCCAGTTCTACAAATGATAAATTTGTCGACTCGGTTTTGAAAAACTACTCTTGGTTATTTGTTTTATCTAGAAAAGTCTTCTTTTAACCTTAAATGTTGAGGAAACTTTATGAAAAATGATCTTATGCAGAATTTGCACACAAACCAATTCGAGCATTTGACTTTGATAGACTGCGGTGTGAAAAAATGTAACTCGTATATGGTGCTCATTACTTTAAAAAGTTTCTTATATATATATATATATATACACACACACTCACACACGCACGCACACACATATATATTTATATTACAAAAAAACACATATATACAGGGTGCTAGGAAGGTGGATGCAAAGCCTTAAGGGGTTAGACCACTCTAAAGGCCGAAAAAATAGGCTTTTTGGGGATTTTTTTCAGAAAAACTACAAAATAAATCGAGATTACAAAAAAAGGTGTTTATCATACACATCAATGACTGTATACGATAATTTTTTTAAAGCGATCAATTTCAAAGTGGCGGCTGTGCAGCGTTTTTGCGATGACGTCTCTGTTTTTCCAGGGTCCACGGCCGGACAAACGGCTCCTGTAATTTTTGAATTATAATGAGCCAATGATTTTTTTTTCGATTATATATAATAACTGCTATAGAAGTACGTAGGATTCTTTCGATATATTGATTTTTTGCCAAATGGCGCACTTCTAAAGTGGAAAGTGAATAATTTGCCTAAAAAATCAGATAATCTAAAGTCAGATAATTGTTAATAATAAATGAACTATGCAATATAAGAAAAAATCCTACGTACTTCCATAGACAATGTATTTTTCAAGATATATTCAACATTGCAAGTGAATCGGTTGAAAATTGTCTGAGTTATGTTTCCGGCTACCTTAAAAAGTGCAGTTTTGAGATAAACGCTGCACGGCCCCCATTTTGAGATTTATCGCTTCCAAAAAATTATTGTATACAGTCACTAGTGTATGATAAACACCCTTTTTGTAATCTCGATTTGTTTTGTATTTTTTCTGAAGAAAAAAAATCCACAAAAAGCCCATTTTTCGGCCTCTAGAGTGGCCTAAGGCCTTAAGGGGACGATAGGTCACGTCGTTAGGAAGACATCTAATCTAGGTTGCATGAGTCTATAGTCTAAGGATTTCAAGTTAACATGGTAAGTATGATTTTTGGAAAATTTCACATAATTAGGCACTAACTCGTTGACCTCTTATGTTAATGCTATTTTTTCAAAAATAGCATTAACATAACAGGTGTATTCATATATATATATATATATATATATATATATATATATATATATATATATATATATATATATATATATACACAAACATATATGTAGGTATTTTTTGCAATTAATACGTGACGGTACATCAGAAAGAGTGAATATCATTTTTATTTCGACACGGATAACAATAGTGATATGGTAATTCCAAGTATTTTATTTTTTATTTTTTTTGGTGTGGAAAACGCAATTTCGGAAAAAATAGCCGAATATTGGATATAAATAAGTATACGTCCTACATATGCAGCAAAATCAGTCTCAACTTTATTAGGGCAAATTAAGGGAACAAAAACATCCCCAAACCCAAACAAACTCTTGAAGATGAATATCCCTCGTGACTGCCGCAATTTTCGGGCCATAAACTTGGCCAAGATGTATTGGAGAGTCGAGCGAATAAAGGAGGATTCCAGTTAATTGCAATTAATCACATGATTATGTAGTGAAGGCTTATAAAATTGATCTAAAAAATTATTTTAATGGAGGACGGGTCGAAAAACGACCGTTCATCTGAATTTGTTGTCCAATAGATTATTTGTTTACCATTTGGAAAAAAGGTATCCTATTAAGCATACATTAAACTCAAAGCGTGTAGAATTTTATTTAAAAAAAATTAACAATATAACTGAAGTAAACTACAGGCTTTGTATAAAAAATGTAGCCCAACGGCCAGATCGATAACTTGACAATGGTTGGTCTGAAAAATAACAACAAAAAGTTTTATAATCTATATACATGTAGCTCTCGTATTACGAAGCCGTTTTTCGAAGAAAAAAAAATCACAAAATTGTGGTTCTGAAAAAAAGTGTACATTTGCCGAAATTTTTGTTTATATTCGGGAGCTTAAAAAATACTAAAGTAAAATTTAAAAGGAAACGGCTTCATACAACGATAACTACTGCAATTTAGGAATTTTTTTTTTTGTCAATTTTCAATATTTTAACGCATTTTTTCACATATTCGGGAATATGTATACTTGGAGAAAATGCAAAAAAAATGTTTTTGCCTGTGACAGTGGTGTCCCGCCTTAAAATTTAACATCCCGTACCATTTTTTCATTGTAATTTTTCTCATAATATCCAAAAGTAAAACAACCTTCCGTAAGAACTCGTGCAAAACTATTGCACATGAAGATTGCAAGAATTCTCCAGCGGGCAAGTGGATCGAGTCCAAATTTTGCCTACAGCCTTAGAACTAACGATGCGTCCGATTTTTATTGCAACCGTATCATTTCTGTGAGACTCCCATACTTGAAAATCTTCCAGATCTGTCATCAGAGATTTTTTTTTCAACCAACCCTTCACGGAAAAAAAAGAAATAGTACAAAATACAGGGTCTACACAGTTCGCATTGGACTCGAGCGATTGCACAGCGATATTTAATGAAACACAGTGCTCAAAATACAGTGTGCTCAAAGTGAAATACTACAGTTCCTATACTGTATCTTTTACTGGAATACACAGTCCAAAATACAGTGTAGTCAAAAGTAAATTTTGACAGTTCAACACTGTAATATAAATTTAACAAAACTTGTAATTTGACAATTGGTTAATCTGTATTATGTACAATGAATGCGCCAGTTATATCGACTGAGTTCATGTAGACACACAAAAAAAAGTTTATCCATAAAAGAAGTTTGAAAAAAATGTGTAGAAAATATTTAAAAATCAGTCACATACACAAGAACGTACCGTTTTGTAAATAATTCGCTCTTTTTTATAATTTCTTGAATTATGTCGCACAAATTTCAACGTTCGCATCCTATCGACCACACACTACTAACTGGCAATCCTTTGTGTCCTGGCCACGTGCCTCACCTCACGCTCGAGACAAGTCCTAATTACACAAGAACGTACCTTTAAAAAAAATTCTCTCTTTCTTTATAATTTCTTGAATTCTGTCGCACAAATTTCGATGTCCGCGTCCCATCAACCACGCACTACTAACTGGCAATCCTTTGTGTCCTGGCCTCGTGCCTCACCTCGTGCCTCATTTGCGTACAGTATAAAAATCAGTGATCGCATCAAAATTGTACAGTTGAATATTTTTACTGAAATCACTGATGTAATCACAACATCAAACTGCAAATAAACCAGTGTAACTGTAAAAATCTCAGAGTGCACAGATAACGTCACGAACTGTCGAAAGAAGAGTAAAACTACCGTGCCACACTGTGAAATTTAATGAATCACTCTGTACTCAATACAGTGTACACTGAAACCCTTGGAGTTTGCGTACAGTATAAAAATCAGTGATCTCATGTAAATTTTACAGTTGATTATTTTTACTGAAAACACTGATGTATTCACAGTACCGAAATGTAAATAAGCCAGTGTAACTGTAAAAATCTCAGTGTGTACAAGAAAATTCGTCATTTTTGTAGGACAGGATTTACATTACTCTGTTTTACTGTAAAATGAAATATGGCACCCTGTTTTTTATGCGGTTTATACCGTGATTTTCACCGTTTCTTTTCTTTCGTGTTGTTTTTCTGATCGAATTTCGTCGTGCGGTGCATAGGTCGTCGCGTTTGTCGTTATTGAAAAACTCGATAATAGAAAATTCGAGGTCGACCGCAATCTTCGAGGGTGTGTGCGAAAAGAGGGTAAGCGAGGACAAAACTTCTCACAGTTATTGAGCGAAAGCGATAGACGGAGTGAGTGTGTGCGTGTGAGAGAGCGAGAGAGAGAGAGAGAGAGAGAGAGAGAGAGAGAGAGAGAGAGAGAGGCGAGACTATAACGGCGGAATGCGTATATAGCGAAACGGGGGTATAGAGTTTATTCCGGAAATACGTCCCCAGGAGCCGCAGGAACGGAGAACGCGAAGGGATAAAGATATTCCGGTTTTTGCATGGATTAGTAATGGAAGCTCTCCCGGGATATGAAAGCTCTTTCGGTGAGGATGAGACGTCCACCGCACGTCCTCTCCGCTCTTTCTCTCTACACACGCCTTTTTCCTTTTTCTCTTACTCCTCCAGCTGTCGTTTGTCTCTCATTCTCGTGCCCTACCGATACCTTTATCCCACCTTGATAATCGCTCTGCATGATCGCGAAGATGAAACTTGTTACGCGTATTATCAATCTCCAGTGGAGAAGTTTTGCATACTTCGGTACGTTTGCGCAGCAGAAATAGCAAAATTTACAGAACACAAGATGAGTCAATGTTCATTTATGTATTTTATATTTATACATATATAAATACAAATAATCGATAATAATAAATAAACAACTAAGAAATAAATTCGATGACAGAAAGAACGTTTATAGGCAGGCAGAAATTTACGTGAATACATGAAGGAAGTAGGAAGTTTGCATTCATATTCATATGAAATAAGAAATGATTATGATTTAACAATCCACAATTACAAATTAAAGGCACAAATGAATTTCTGGCTTTTTTGTAACTTTCAAAATTTATTTATAGAAACAAAAGAAATATTTCGGTCAATAAATATGATACGGTCATATAAATATGAGTTTGCAACGTTAGAACGAAACCGAAGTTCAGCCGCCCAGTTTTTGGCAAATTTGACTTACGAAAAGTACTCTAATGTCTTGTAGGCTCCTTATCAGAGATCTATGATCCAAATTTACAGGATAAAATTATGGATGTTGAAGAAAAATGAAACAAAAAAGAATTTTCGTTGCATTCCAACGACGTAAACTTCAACATCGTAATAAGAGAGGGTCCAGCACTTTGAAGATTTTCGAAAATGACGAAGACTATTTTATTAATTCGAATATTTATTCTACTTTTATTTTAGTCATGTCAAAAATAAACGTTGAACGTTGCAATAAAAATCAGGATGTTAATTTTGTATCATATACACCACCGGTCAAAAGTTTCCGGCCACTTCAGATAATTGCAAAATTTTCGATCACTTTCGATAACTGCAAAATTATCTTAGAATAATATAATTCATGATATAGAGCTATATAGTATCTTCTAAAATAATAAATTAAATTAATATTATCCTAACGTTATTTGGCAATTATCCAGTGATCGAAAATTTTGCAATTATCTGAAATGTCCGAAAACTGTTGGCCAGCATTTATATATATATACACACACACACACACACACATATATATATATATATAATATGTATATATGGTACAACGATAAACATCCTGATTTTTATGTATATCTATACTTGTAGATGTACATAAATGTCAGAATGTTTATTTATATATAAGTATAAATAAATAGATAATTATATAGTATCTACAATATAAATATGTATTATAGATATAGAAATATATATAATTAAAATACACAAATTCTTAATATAAAATATATAATTGTATACAATATTACGAAATTATATATTTTATTTATAAATAAATACAATTTAATGTACACTTATATATACATTGTTATAAGGAATGATATACGGACTGGGTGTGGCCCCGTACATACGTGTATACGCGTACGTATATAAAATGTACATTACATATACGGGGGAGGAAAAGAGAAGCGAGAGATTGAAAGCAGGACGATATACAACAAGACGAGCAGAAGCACACGAGGCTCGTCAGGGAGAATGCGAGATAAACTCCGTAAAATATTAAATATCCACCCAAAGCATATCGCACGTATATACGAATACGTAGATACGAGCAGACGCAGAGGTGCACATGCCCGCGAAAGTCGAGCCCGTATCGCGCCGGAGACGCGTAGGGCGGTAGATAGAAGGACGAGTATGTAGGTAAGAGGGGTTAGGGGGCGCGCATATACGCGAGGATGAAGAGAAAGGGTTGAAAGGAGGTCGGGGTGGAATGGGAGAAGTGTTGGGGGGGTGGAGGGGATGATACGCAGCAGCGGGTGGGGAGGAAGAAGGGTCGAAAGGATAACGAATATGACGTCAATTTTAAGGCAAAGAGGAAAGAGAAGCAATCAGCGAAGCTATGGTAGAGAGGATCGGTGGTGCATCCCCTCGCAGCCCCTCGCGAACCCCATTTCTTCTTCGTCCCTTTCGCAGCCTCTGGACAACGTGACCGAGCTCTCGTCCGACCTCATTCCACTTATTTCAATGCTCGAACCATGGTCTCCGTACATCAGGTGCGGGTGTGTGTTGCTGGAGGGTGTGCGTGTACTGTATAATCCAGCTGGACTTTGAACTTTGGCCAGAGCAGCTTTCTCTCTTTCTCCCTCTTTGCCCTTTCCATTTCTCCCTTTCACTCTGATACGACGACCGGGCGACGAAACACATCTTTGTGTTTCCATTATCCGCCGATAGAAGCCTTCAAGACTGAAACACCCAACGTGATGAAGGTAGGAAATCCGAGCGATGCCGATAAATCTGTCAGTGCCGAGACCTAAAACAGATAGAAGCTTCTCACCCTGCTGATAACGTAAAAAGTTGCAAATTGTTATTTTTCCCCGAAGCAACGATCCCTTCAAAGGCTCTTCCTCCTCAAGCTCCCTCCCTTGCCTTCGACACTCAAAGCCTGGTGAAATTTTACTCTTTCGCTTTGGCCATCGATGCTGAGAGCACTGCATGAAATCAGAACTCCCGCAAAGAGTTTTCCAGCGATTCCTGTGGGTACTGAGGGAGCTTGTGGGAGCCCATAAGATGAAAAAAAAGGGGGTAGATACGAAATGGGTGTAATATCGGTGGGATAAAAGCTCGGACGGTGGATTCGACGGTACCCAGAACGTTCGACATTGTGCGCCTACATCTGTGTGATCCATATCTGCGTACATTTCGTGGAGGGGGAGGGAGGGATGAGGAGGAGATTTAGAGAGCGTAAAAGGAATAGAAGCGGCGAACGAGGAAAGTAGGAGAGGGTGGAAAAGCCGAAGGTAAAACGGATATAGAAAGGCCGGAGTGGTGCATTGGCGTTTCACCTCCTCTCATACTTTCTCCTTCTCCACCTCGTATCCGCTTCTTCCTTTCGCGAGACTGCTGCGAGAGTGCTTCGAGCTACCCTCCGCAGCTACCCCTCAATGGCACCCTCGTGCGTTCTGTCGTCGCCTGGCCGACGACAGCCTATTGTTTCAACGTATTAGTCATTCGAGGTGGTATCGCAAAGTGTGCTGGCTCCGTACTCTCCTCCGACTCCCCCTCGTCCGCCTCTCGTTCCCGAAATTTCGTAGTGGTTTTTGGGGCGGGGGTTTGGAGAAAGAGGACGAAAGAGTGAAGGGGGCGAAAAGGAGTTGCTGCTGGTGGCGGTAGTGGTGACGGTGGAGGTGGCAGTCGTGGTGTGACCACCCCTTCGATACCCATTTCACTCCGACGTTCTTCGTCTCACCCTCGCCGCGGAGGCAATCCCTACCGCCAACCGCCACGACCAATTCCACCCCTATGCCTTCAACCCCACCACTTTACAATCCAAGCGTGCATATAACACACATCGAGAGGGAGAGAGAGAGAGAGACCGAGAGAATTTCATCCCCTTTGCGATATCCACACGGGATCGCAGCTTTCGCTGGTAGCCACCCTGCGGCGCCACTTGATAGACCCGAAATTGTCGAATCGTGGGACTGCGCGTTTTTGGGATTTTTTCGAAAACAAATAGTATGTTAGAAAAATGAGGGTATAAGGGGTAAAGGGGGAGTTCTTTTATTTCTTGGAGTAATGAGAGTTTTTAAGGAAAGACAGAAAGTACGGACCGTTTTGGGTAATTGAAGGAGACAGGGTGCCACTTTTCTAGGCCATCCCTAGAACAGTCCTAAGTCACTGGTCTGAAACATCCCCAAGATAATCCTGTCTCACTATTCTAAAAGATCCCTCGATCATCTGAAAGGACTATTCTGAATCATGCGTCGAATGATTCTATGCCACTATTCAGAAATAGACCCAGGATATTTTTTTCCACGGTTTTGAAATATCCCCAGGTCACCTCATGCTTCTATTCCGGAACATCCCAAGATTATTCTATTTCACTGTACTAGAAAACCCCTAGATCGTCCCTTGGCATTGTTCTAAAACATGCCCAAGATAACCCGATGTCACTATTCTGAAAGATCTCTAGAACATCCGATGACACTATTCCGAAACATCCCTTGATCATCATACTCCATTGTAATAGCAAATCCCTAGATAAATCCATGGCACTATGTCGAAATATCCCTAAGATTGTTCGAAGCCACTATTCCAAAAGATCCCTAGATCATCCTATGGCAGTATTCTGAATTATACCTAGGATAATGTTGTTCCACTGTTTTGGAAGATATCTAGATCACCTTATGCTACTATTCTCGAATATCCCTAGATTATCCTACTCTACTATATAGAAAAATCGCCCCATATTGAAAATCACCCCATGGCACTAGGAAACATTTCTAGGATAATCTGATGCCACTATCCTCAAAGACCCCGAGAACATTCTATAATAATAGTCCGGAATATCCCTAGAACATCATACTCCACTGAACTAAATAAATCCCTAGATCTAAAAATCTAGACCTAAATCATCCGCTGACACTATTCTGAATGACACTGAATTACTGAATCCCTAGATCACCCCATCCTACTATTCCGGCTCACCCCTAGATTATCACAGTCCACTGTACTAAAAAATCCCTAGATAACCCCACGGCACTATTTGGAAACATCCCCAAGATAACCCTATGCCACCA
This sequence comes from Ophion obscuratus, assembly GCA_964007375.1. NCBI lineage: Eukaryota > Metazoa > Arthropoda > Insecta > Hymenoptera > Ichneumonidae > Ophion > Ophion obscuratus. The sequence continues at coordinate 21,825,469 of OZ023320.1, read as the reverse complement.
TTGCAAAAAAAACCCTAGATCACCCCATGGGACTGCTTCGAAACATTCCTAGGATAATCCTATGCGACTGTTCTGAAAGATTTCTAGATCACGCTATGCTACTATTCTGAAATATCCCTGAAACATCCTATTCCACTATACTGAAATACCCTAAGAACATCATATGCCGCTATTGTAGATAATCTCCAGAACCTCCTATGCCCCCATTCTAGAACATCCTTTGAACATCCGGTACTATTATTCTGGAAGATCCCTCGAACATCCTCTACCGATATTCCGGAACATCCCACGAACATCCTCTACTGATATTCTGGAACATCCCTCCAACATCCTCTACTCATATTCTGGAACATCCCTCGAACATCCTCTACTGATATTCTGGAACATCCCTCGAACATCCTCTACTGATATTCTGGAACATTCCTCGAACATCCCCTACTGATATTCTGGAACATCCCTCAAACATCCCCTACTGATATTCTGGAACATCCCTCGAACATCCTCGGCTGATAATCTGGAACATCCCTCGAACATCCTCTACTGATAATCTGGAACATCCCTCGAACATCCTCGACTGATAATCTGGAACATCCCTCGAACATCCTCGACTGATAATCTGGATCATCCCTCGAACATCCTCTACTGATAATCTGGAACATCCCTCGAACATCCTCGACTGATGTTCTGGAACATCCCCGCAACATCCTATGTCACTATTCCGGAAGATGCCTCGGAACGTCCGCTGGAATTAAAAACCGCGAGAAACGCACGCGAGAGTTATGCATGCTGCGCGGTCCGTTCCGTTCAATTTAACGCGGGCGGAATTGAATTTTAAAGTAGGCAACTGCAATGATGGCGGCGGGAAAGCGCGGCAGGACAGAAGCAATTGACGTTGAATTTTCGTCGTACGCGAAACTCGCTCATCTCTCGTGCGATAGACCGTTTCATCAGGACGAAGGATTCATGAATTATTCGAAGAATTCGCATCCCCGAGAATCTATGCACGCCAAATACACAAACGTGTGCGTGCTCGCGCAAGCGAATCTGGCCTCGCCGCTTCCTTGGCACCGTATATACGTTTTACTCGTTTCAATCATTGTACAATTGAATCACATTTAGAATTATCATGGTTTCGACGCGACTCCAGCAGATTCATGCTACCGCGAAAAGGGACCGAGGTCGGTCATTTTACGCTCGTTCTACTTTAATTCTTCGTCTAGAATTTTCAGTTCCGAGGCTTCTACTGATAAAACTGCTTTGCCTCCTATTTACCAAACGAATCTGAAGAAATGGACCGCATGAAAGTGAGACATTGCATAAGGTCTACGGTAAATTCAGAAATCGCCCAAAAAAAGTCATCCCCTTAAGGTATTCCTTTCGCGAAGGGCCGTATTTTATGAGGGCCTAAGGAGGGCCCTTCTGAATCAATGGTAAATTACAGTGGCGTTTAATAAACATAAATCACAATCAATTATTATACGCAACAATAAACTGAAATAAAAAAATACGCGAAAACTTGGTAGATTTAGACATAATTAAATTTTCTGTACAAAGTGGCGACTACGAACATTCGTCCGCTAGTCACATTTTTCTAAGTTTTACCATTAATATTTTCTTTAAAGATTCGATGACCCCATGTTTTTATTGTCGTTACGAAATCGTTGGAATTTTTATCCGCGCGAGCGGTTTATATCAGGCATCCAGAATTATTTAGTGTATAAATGGTTCAATAGAAATGTGGCCAGCATGTCATCTCCATAAGGTTCCGTATAAATGGGACGATCCATAACGAAAAATGACCGCATTTTTCGTTAAAAGTTCGGTAACTTGGCCTTCAATATTGCCAGTATACTGGGGTACACTTTTACTTCATTACAGATAAATATCAGTTAATTGTTAAATATTCGGGTTCGTGAAAGAAATACCTTAAAGGGGACCATTTCGAACGCGTTGAGTGCTAAAAATTGTTTGCTTTCAGAAATACCGCTTTCACCGACCTTGAGCTAATTTTCGGTTGATTAATTTTGTTGGTATGTCGAAGTCACGACAGGCCATTGGATTTGTTTTAAAAAGTAATAGGGGCATGATTCAAAATTATGGGCACCCGTTTGAAAAAGTAGGGTTGACCTGAAAATAAACTTAAAACAGCTAACTTAGAAAAAAACCAATCGAAATAAAAGGTCTCGACCAACCCTCAGAATTTTGTCTGTATCTTTTATGGTGAGAATCAATTATTTAGTTTTCGAATGTCTAATTGCAAGTCACTCACCCGGTATATATGGGATTTTCCACCCCATTTCAGCTAGCCCGTGACCCCGACAATTTTATGTTTTCTGATTTTTTTTTGTAAAATTGTACCTCACGAAAGGAATATCTACACCAATTTTCAGACTTTCATCTCTTCTCTTTTAGGAGTTATCATTTTTAAAGAAATGTCGATTTGAGAAGTTTGGAAGCATTTAAATGCTGATAACTCCTGAACTAATTGAGATATTGACAAATGGCACTATATTTCATTTTCATTTTGAAGCATACTTTCGTTAAAAAAATACGAACAAAAGTATCAATTATCAATGTCAACTTTTTTTCCTTGTAAAGTGAAAATTATTTTTTTTAAAGATGATTGCCTTTTCTTAATTTAAAAAAAAAATTCTCTAAAATAAAGTGACCCATTCTATGATTTTTAAGACTAGTTTCATCGTGAGCCCATTTTTCCTTCTATTTTTTCCGATTTAATCATATTTTTTTTAAAGTTTATTATCATTTTAATTTCCAATAACGCTATTAATGATTTTATGACTTGAAATTCGGCTTCGACAGGCCAGAAACGGTTTATTTTTCATTTATACTGAATTTAATTTAAAAAAGTAATGACTATTTTTTAAAAAATTATCTAATTCCGTACAATTCATCTTCCAATTCATATCGCCGCGGCGCGAGATAAGACCATGAAACTTCGTAGGCAATAATTGCATTAACTGCATTGTTTCGCCCGCAGTGTGACAGGTTGCGCCATCTTGTTGAAAGAACATGTCTTCCAAGTCCATGCCGTTTATGCCATTTATCGGATATTGTGTTCCACACATAACCTCCATCTTTGTACCTTATATTAAAATTAAAATATTCGTAATTTTCGAATAAATAATACGGTTTATTAATAAATAAAAATGTCAGGTCATTTTGAGACACCCTTTATATACATATATATGGATATGCCGAGAATAGAACTCGTACCAGTAAATATTCCGAAAAAAGAACACCGCAGTTGTGCCACATATAGATTTATAGTAATATACACGAGAATCAGAACGATACGATTTCGGATGTCTATCTTGATTGTCTTGCCGTCGAGACCGAGACTCGGCAGTTCACTGCTACGTAATGCAGTAAAGGTGGATTCATGTCAATAATAACTGTATCGTGACGCGAATATTGCAATACTTTTGGCGAGCGAAGACTTTCTTCGGGTAACACGTAATTATCAGCCGGATATAAAAGGCTCTCTCGACCTCTCGCCCTCCCCTATCCCATCTGAACAACCCCCTTGCACCCTTCTCTCTCTCGCTCTCTCTCTCTCTCTCAAGACCTTTGACTCTGCGAGAAAAAGGTCTTGAGGCGCCGCTACGGTACTACCCGCCTCGCCGAACGAGTGGCACGCGAAATCTGAGGCAAAAAAAGGAAAAAAAAGTTTCTACTTGCCAGGAGCATGCAGCACGCGCGGGGCCTCGTTTCCTCAGATTCTCTTGAACACAAATCAAATGTATTGACTATGAGAAAATTATTCTTGGAGGATTGTACCCGTCGAGAGGTTTCTTTTTTAACGCTACATCATAATGCTTTATTGTGGAATTAATATTTTTTATGTTGCATCTTTCATTTTATTGTTGTATTTAGGGGATGTTTTTTTGTTCACGCTCTAAGGGAGGTCACCACTGTCACGAGCCGAAAAAAGTCGTTTTTTCCTAATTTCTTTTGTCTACTAGATTATTTATTTGGGATTTGGAAAAAAGGTATGTTATTGAGCATACCTTGAACTTAGTTCGTTTAAATTTTTATTTAAAATAATAAAAAATGAACACCGTTATTTAGGTATAATAGGGCCTCTGTATAAGAGAATGTGGTCCAACGGCCGAATCGATAACTGGACATTAGGTGACCTAAAAAATAAAGGTGAAAAAGTTTTATTATCTATGTGAATGTCGTTCTCATTGTACTTAGCCGTTGCTTGAAGAAAAAAATTCACAATATGACGGGTGTTCAAAAAGGCAAATATTAATAACTCAATTTAATATAAATAATAAATAAATTCAATTTGTAAACAAAAAATAAACAGCAAGGTACAACAATAGTTACTGCAATGGCGAAAATGATGTTTTTTTTTAAATTGAAAATCGGACAATTATAGCTAGAGTTATGGTTCCGACCAGGTTGGAAAAAGTCGTTTCGAGAAAAACGCGATTGAAAGTTTCAGTATACGTAAATGGTTGCGCTACCTGCTCTCACTAAATCGACTGCAACTTGTTCAATTATCAATATTTTAACTTTAAATTTTGTTCACATATTCTTGAATACGTATACTTTGTGAAAAAGGAAAAAGAAAATCAATTTTTCGACCCGTCACAGTAGCGGTTGAGATTTAAATGCATCATAACCTGTGAGAAAATAATATTTGTCGGACTGTGCAGTCAAATGGTTTGTATTGGTTGAGATTTCTTTATCATCTTCAAGGGTTTTCATTTTTTTATTATGCCATTAACGGAATTTTTTTTATACTTCTGCAATTTTTTATTTTGTGGTTCAAAATTGTTTTCAGCTTTCTATGCTGAAAGTTCCGGGAAAATAAATAAGTGAAGAGATTATTGTATGTTTAAATTTTTTTTAAATGTCATAAAAAAATACAAAGAATAAACAAAAAATTCCTAAAAAAATTAACCCTAACTTTTATAGGTTAGCCTTCCCTTTAGTGTTTACATTATGTAGTATTTTATTGCTTCCAAATATACCTCTGGATGAGATGGTCGCTCGCACCTTCGAAACTCATTCATATCCAAAATGATTATTCTGTCTAATAATTTTTCGGGTTGAGATTTCTTTGTTATTTGCAAGACTTCTCTATAACTTTTTACTACTCTATCAACAAAAAACCTAGCTCGTATTTTTCAGTCTTACATTACGCGATTATTTTTATTTTTCCACCCTATAAATTCCATTGAAAGTAAAAAAGAAACGAGCCATTGTATATTCGAATAAACAAAAGAATATTATAAAAGAATAAAAATAATGAAACGAATGATTTTTCCCTAGAAAATGATTACTCAATTCATCAATTTAGGTCTGCCTTCGGTGTCTCCATTACTCACTCTTCCATTAAAAAAAAATATATACACCTCTCAATAAGAAGCTCACTCTTGCCCTGGCAACTTATTAACATGCAAAATAATTAATTTACAATTTAATCGATAGCAGCTCATTCGTCTGCTATGAATACAGGGCAGGCAAATACAGGCGTGGCAACGTCGAACGATATCTTTTTTCGGCAAGGGCAGTCGGAGGGTTGTTCGGTCGACTATCGACACGTCCATTAAGCCGACTGACCTATATGCATTGTATAACGTGGTGCGCCGAGTCAATCGTGTCCACAGGTATATTCAGCACTTACGAACTTTTGTGAGGGTCGTTGATCATCAAAGCGAATAGCCTTAATAGTAAAAGCAGCCACAGTGAAACCAATATGCGGCAGAAATAAAAAACAAATGAATAAAGATATTGCTTTTCATATGAAAACACTCGCGCAGAAATATCTCCTCGTCTATCTCGTCTTCGGCACCCTCTCACATATAAGACACACAAATATCACAATTTGTTATTATCATTTTAATAATTGGCGCGAAATGAAGGAAACGTACGTATTATATAATGTAAATTAATTAATTAATTAAATGGATAGATAAATGAATGAATGAATAAATAAATAAATAAATAAATAAATGAATGAATGAATGAAAAAATAAATGAATGAATGAATGGACGAATGAATGAATGAGTGAATGAATAAATAAATAAATAAATTGATTAATATATATATATATATATGGGTCGAGAATAGGACTCGCACCCTATTACTTATAATCGTGAGCGCGTGTTACGCAGTTATGCCGTTGGATCGAGCTGATTGTATCCAGCGGAGAGTTTCCCAGGCTCGCAGAATAAAGGAGAATCGAAACGAAAAGTAAGATTAACGCTAGCTTTCATCTTCGAGCGTCACGCGGCATAAACGTGAAATGATGCTGGCCAGGGGCTTCGTACGTATTTATTAATATATATTTTTTGCTCCGCCTCTAACACAAGCTGTGCACGGGTGTATGTGTGACAATGCTATAGCGATTTTTCCCGTAAGTGGAAGGAAGAACTGGCGGTAATCGAGGCCACCTATCTATCTCCGGGGTTTATCGAAAGGTGATGCCATCACGCTATCCACCGATCAACGAGCGAAACTTTCCGAAGGGCTGCTATGCCTGACGTCCAGCCCATCACGATCGTTCCTTCACCCTCGTCTTTCGCATGATTTTCTCGATACTTGGAAACGACCGCGGTGCGATCCTTGCCTCGAGTAATTATAACAAATGAAAAATATTGCGAAGTTGTAACGTCGAATCATTATTTTTTTAGTTATTAGTTAATACTTTTATATATATTTTTTATCATTTTATGTTATTTAACTTTCATCTGTACAGAATCCTTCCCCCTTAATACATCCCCCATATTCCACTTTATATCCCCAGTTAATACTTTTATATTTTATAGTGTTTTTCTTTTATTTTTAAATTTGATTCTTCCGATTTTGGCTTCGAATCATTTTTTCAGGTCAGAACATCATTTGAGTGGATCTTTGTTAATTTAAATAAATTATAAATTAATCAATGTCGCAGTAATAGAGGAATAATATTAATGATTATGATGATGATTGTAGTGCTGATGATAATGATTATAATGATAATCATCATCGGCATAATAATAATGATGGTTGTCATCATTATCATCATGACATCAAAGTTTGCATCGTTAGAATGCAACGAAAATTAATTTTTCCGAATTTCTCTCGGCAAATATTTCCGACAAATAACGCTCAACTGTTTTTTAAAATGTTCATTTAAAGACCTAGAATACGAAACTCTAAAAGAATGTTTTGTATAATAATAATAATAATGAAATAAAAATATGAAAAAGAACTGTACTTGCATTCCAATAATGCAAACTTCAATATCATTCATCAATAAGATTGACGTTTTCATCGTTGGAATGCATCGAAAAACAATTTTTCCGAATTTCTTAAATTTCTCTTGGCAAATATTTCCGACAAATGCCCCTCAACCATTTTTTAAGACGTTTACGTACAAACCTAGAATATCAAACTGCGAAAAAAGACTTCGGATAGTAATAAGAATAACGAAACAAAAATGAGAACAAACTTTCGTTGCATTCCAACGATACAAACTTCAACACCATTCATCAATGAGATTGAAGTTTGCATCGTTGGAATATAATGAAAATCAATTTTTTCGAATTTCTTAAATTTCTGGCGGCAAATATTTTCGATAAATAACTCTCAACCATTTTTTAAGACGTCCATTTAGAGATCTAGAATATAAAACTGTGAAAGACGATTTTGTAAAATAATAGGAATAACGAAATAAAAATATGAAAAATAACTGTCGTTGCATTCCAATGATGGAAACTTCAAGACCATTCATCAATGATATTAAAGTTTGCATTGTTGGGATGCAATGAAAATTAATTTTTAAAAATATCTTAAAGTTCGCTGAAGTCAAAAATAAAACTTCATCATTATCATCATGACGATTATAAAAATGAATGACCCCATCATCCCATCACCATAATACTAACGATAAAAATGTGTATTTTGTATTCAAAAGAATTGCACTTTTTTCCATCACTTTGCATGCGTATCGCAATTGAGTGGATAACGCGTGTAGAAGGGACGCGAAGAGCGAGAAAATAGATGAGAGCATGGACAAAAGAGGTCGCGCAGGCACACGAAATCCCGGGTGGGGGGGGGGGAGAGCTTATGAATCCAGCATTTAGTGGCTTAAGGGTGGCTAAGGTTCGAGAGTTATCGCTTGCGATAGGATACGGTATCGCGGCGCTGTACAAGGCAACTCCGGTGATACTGCAACGGACCGCACTCTGGAATTACATATTTCTGAGGTCCGACCGCAAACTCTCGTAAGCTATGAAAGGTTAGCACCAAATCTTGCCTATCCCAAAACGTGCGGGCAAAGTTGGCCAGGCGTCAAGACTTTAAGCCCGTGTATACATGTGGACGCGCATTGGACATGGACCGGCTCGCAGCGTACTTGCAATCATATAGCCCGTAATTTTCGTAATTTTCAATATTTTCAAAAATTATCCGGTAGTACGAAAATTTTATTTTTATACCAAATTCACATTTTTTTCTTTTTTATTTCAGATCAACCTGTTTTTTTATAATAATAAAATACAACTGTATACATATATATTATATACATATAATAATTTGGTAATTATCTAGATGAGTGACTTGTCCGAAAAATTGTCGTTTCTAAACAAACCCAAACAAACTCAATATAGGCGTCGAAATATTCAAAAATGCCCCATTTTATCACGTGGTTCCGCGAACTTCAAAACTCCATAACTTTTGCCTATACTTATTCCAGGGATATTGGGATCAAATAAATAAATCAAATCAAATAAATAAATTTTGTTTTAAGGAAACATATGAAAATGTTAAATATCAAAATAATTTTTTTTTAATCCGAAATTCGAAAATTAATTTGAACAGTGTAAAAAGAAAAAAAAATACAGTAAAAGCAAATACAGAACTTGTTCTTTATTGTAAGCAGAAATGTTTATGTCGATGCCAATAAATAAAAAATAAATATAAACACTTATCGACAATATTAATTGTGTGGTTGTGTATCGACAAATCGAATGCAAGTCTGTAGTGCTTTGAAGTAAATTAGTTTTGAGTTTAAAAAAATTTCTATGTTTAACACTGTCAAAACTTTTTTGGTAATTCTTTAGATAAGTGAGTTTTCCGAATAATTTCGAATTAAAAAAAGAACCCAAACAAACCTAATATAGGCGTCGAAATGTTAAAAAATGTCCTATTTCATCACGTGTTTTCGCGAACTTTCAAACCCCATAACTTTTTATGGGGGGGGGGGGGTGAACTTCAGCTTACCTCGACAGAATATCATCATTCATAACCCAATAAACGAGAAAATAGCCACCAAAATATATTAAACTCATTTTGCAGGAAAGTCACTTACCTAAAGAATTACCATGTAATGCAATGTAATGTAAAATAAATGAAAAATGTAATGCAATGTAATGTCAAATAAATAAAAAATGTAATGTCATTTATGTCATTTATACATATAAAGGTTTTATTATTCATGATTTATCAAGACCTTAATTTTATCATTACACGAAACTGACATTTTTTTCAGATCAATCATGAAATCTTTTTATTTCAAATCAATATATCAGTCGCCAGAGCCACCCAATGGCCACCACGTAGCAACAGCGACACTTTGTGTAAACAATAATCACATCATTGTTTATAAATATTGTTCAATAAAAAAATTCTCAAACCTGGCAAGACTATGTTTCAATTTCATGTAAAATCCCGACCACCCCATCCTAATAATACTACCTCGAAAAAAAATTAAAAATCGACCTTTTTGGGCTTTTAAAAAAAAATCACGATCGTCCACACCAAATGTCCCAAATCTTCGACAGCAAAAAAAAGCTGAAAAAAGTGGCCGAATTTGCGTGTGAGAGGGCAATATTTTCGCACCGTACACTCAGAAAAACGATTTATTATTTTGTAATAAATTGGCACATTAGAAAATAATTTATTGTAAGTTAATAAATGTTTGGCCGTATGGAGACAGTTTTCATGTGATTGTAACGACAGCATTTATTCGGCATCACTAAATATATTTTTTTGCATACCGATTTTTCATGTCAAATAAAAGTCATATTCAAAATAGAACATTTGAATAAATATTTCCTCAAATCAAATAAATACTATTTCCCAATCACGAAGCCCTTTTATTTCGCGATTATGATACTAATGCGCGCATGCGCACTTTGCCGAACGAAATGACAGAATTGTTCGAAAAAAACCAGCTGGGGGATTATGAAGAATCCTATTAGATGTTAAGGGAGACTTTGTCCTTGAAATTTTCAAAAAATTTAAGCAGCTCAACATGAGCAGCTAGAAGAAAAGGAGGGAATCCTCTATGGACCAGGCATTGCCGATTAGCGGTAATTATAAACACATTTGTGTAAACACATTACAAAACGTTTTTAAAAATAGCTGACATTCTCCTGCCCGCTGTAATTAACATATAGACCTGAAATTTGGAGAGCATACTCAGAAAATATGTCTTCACGGAATGACGGATCGTTTTTTTCGATAGATACATTTTTGCATTTATTATTTATCTTTTTATGCGAAAAAAACGCGAAAATTCAATTTTTTTTAAATTACCGCCATTTTCCGAAATTTGTACTAAACGAAAAAACCATCCGTCATTCCATGACCAAAGGGTCACAGATTGATAATATGCTTTGAATTTGTGTTTCAGATCAACAAAGAGGGGGCAGTGATGTCAGCCGTTTACCTCTCGCAATTTGAGGACCTGTTTTCGCGGAGCTGCAACGGCCGCCATTTTGGTTTTTTTTTTTTTTTTAAAAAACAATTTTGAACGTTCTGTATATCATGAATAAAAGCAAGAAAAAAACCGCACTCAAAAAGCTTTACTCGTTTCCTTTAAAAAAAAAAAAATGTCAACACCTGAAATATGGCACTCCAAGGACAACGTCTCCCTTATGAAAAACTATATTTGACCAAATTTGTCGAAATAAATCCTATTAAATGTTAAGAAAAATCATTATTAAATCTTAAACATAAACTTAAATAACAAATTTTCTTAGCTATTAATAAAATCGTAGTAGGCCGACATACGAATAAGAAAACTTATTCGCCAGGAGACAAACTTCTTTGTCCGTGATAAATCTTTTTTCTGAGTGCAAGCAGACGATCGCACGGAAATAAGAACGAACGTGAGATGCATCGGAGGCAAATAGGCTGAGACGCTTGCGCCGATAGAGCTTGCAAATTCGCATTATCGTTTAACGTGAAAACGTGGATCACGACAGGGCGTATCGCGCTGCGATTTTGCAGTGAGTTTCGAAAATAAAATAAAATCAGTTGCGAAGCAATTATTAATGGGTGAAACATGCAACGGGAACGGAACGAGCGGTAACTTTCGTTTGTGCGCCGCTCGGTCTCGTTGATTCGTGTTCCGGCACGCAAATAAGCCATATTATACTTTTTCGTGCGAATTGTACACCCGCAATACCTTCTGTACCTTCTGCGGACCCCTTCATCCACCCCCCTTAATTCTCTCTCAACATTTATATATCAGAGGTGCAGGGGTGGGACGGTGTGCGGTGAGCCACTTGCATTAATGCGGTACGTATTACCAGTGTTGACGCTATATGAAGCACCGTTTTGGCAAATTAACGACGTCGACAAGAAGTTCAAGCGAAACTCCAGAGCGCCGAGTCCTCAAGACGGGATATCCCTGCTGGCCTAACAGCCGGAAAATTTCAGACGTCTGATCGAGAGCTGCCGTAACCCCTGCGGGCCTCCGTGGATTTTGAGCGCGAGAGAAATCGTCCGCGAAAAGCTCGGAAAACGGCAACGAGGAGGGGAGCACAAAAAGGGGAAAAGAGAAAGAAAAAGAGAGCCGATTTTCCGTGGATTTGCCAACCCGATTGTGCCGCACCTTCCGGTTGGCCCGCGCGGTATTTGTTCAACATCGACGAGGGGTGAAATCTGTTTCTTTGCACAGGCGAAGAATATCAATTGTTAGAAATACAAAGGGTGAGAGTCCCCAAAAGAGTCCGAGGGTGAGAGAGTCCTCTTCGCCAAGAGACTGAGGAAAAGGAAAGAAGTAAGCGAGAGGGTAATTCTCCTAACCCCTCATCCCCCTTCACCAGTCAAATTCTTAAGAGAATTTAACCGTTTGAATAGCTCGCAAATCCATTGCAAATGTTTACACGAGATTTTCCCCGATACTCTTTCCTTCCACCCTCTCACTCTCTTTTCTTGCTCTGTGCTTTGACTCGGCGTGCAGCTCACCCTCTGGCTCACGACCTTTCGCCACTCGCGATGTACCTGCAAAGGACCTGAGAACTTCCGTCGCTGGAGGCTTGTCACCGGAAAATAAACACCCAGCTGCCTGTGTCAATCTCGCTCCCGAAGTTCCTCGCCATGCGAAGAATGACTCTGTGAACGGTGATCGAAAGCTCTGAGATCCACCCCCTGATGATGTTCCGCGACGAGAAGAGGAGACAAAACCCAACGAGCTGAGAACGAAGCTACTCCCTAGATGGACACATATAGTTCATATTGGCATCATATGTACCAAGTGTAGTGGTATGAAACCGGAATTTCCCTATGGATGGTGCTAGCCATCAGTTTAGGGACAGTAAGACCGCTTCTGCAGCGCCATCATCTCCCTTCAACAGCTGACGAAGATTTTCAACACACAACAACCCAAGTTCCCTACACCGGTATACTTTTCTATAACCGTAAACATGTCGAGTGTTGTGCCTGTTATCATTTGAAGACAACTTCATTTTCAGACATGAAAATCATCATTTCAGACACAACTTCAGACAATTTTCAGACATGAAAGACATCATTTCAGATACAACTTCGGACATGTCGAGTGTTGTGCCTGTTATCATTTGAAGACATTTCTGTTATCATTTGAAGACAACTGCTGCAGAATGGCATCGAATGCTTGTCGAAGCTTACGGTGAACATGCTCTTGGTAAAACACAGTGTTTCGAGTGGTTCGAAAAATTCAAAAGTGGTGATTTTGACGTCAGAAACGAAAAGCGTGGGAAACCACCGAAAAAGTTCGCAGACAACGAATTGCAAGCCTCATTGGATGAAGATGATACTCAAAGTCAACAAGAACTCGCGGATCAATTGATTGTCACGCAGAAAGCCGTATCCATTCTTTTTTATTATTTTCAAACAACAGACGTGTAATTTTTACAAAAAAATTGCGGTTTCATACTTCTACACCTGGTAGATCTATGCCGCATAGAAAGTCACACGAATATGTATGAGTGATACCCTTCAAGTCATATTGTCATCACATGATGATTCACAATAACACATCCAAATGAAGCATAGTTGTTCTCATGCATGCAGTAAATTCATCAGCACTAGCAAAATCGGCTCATGAATATCCAACAATAAGTGAGTGCAAATGGTGCTCATATGGGTGTCACGGGGTGAAGGAATTGTAGTGCTTCCTTGGCGCTCATTTTGGCAGCATGGCGTGACGTAGGTAACTATGTTGTGCTTATATGGGTATCGCGGCGTGAAAAGTAAAAAGATCCAAAAGTTTTGAATAAATAAGAGCAGGTAGTATTTTTTGTTTCCACATGATTTATTGATGTTCCTATTTATATGATAAATGGATTGAAACGTATCCTGCCTCGTTTAACTTTACACATTACACATTACACATTACATTAACTTAATTATAACTAAAACTAAACTTATAGAATCATTATACCAAACAACTAAAACTTATATGACTTATAACTCATATAACTCAATCATAAACATAAACGCTCATTTTACGACTTTTTCAAACAATGTTTTATAATAAAATGTGTATCATATTATATACAGAAAAATAAAATTTCTGAAGAGGACCCTAATCAGAGGGCCGAAACGTAAACATCCCGTATTTCCATCACCGACTTTGGAATAACCTTGACTGGCCGGATCGAAGCCGAATCCTCGAAGACTATCTCTTCATCCACACGGCTGCACACATCTCTAATTCGTATCCTGCCTCGTTAAAGTGTTTACCTACTTTCGGTTTGAACCTACGTCTTCTAATTCTAGAGCTGAGCGCGCTACCTAACTAGCCATTCTAACACCTGTGTAAACTTTCTTTGTTTTTTTGCCTATTTTTATCATTCGTGATCTTCATCAATATGCATATCGGCGTCATATTGCGCTCATCGAAGGTACTGAGAAACATGCATATCGCTGTCATAGGATGTATCACTGAGAAATCTGCATGTCGCCATCATATTGCGCTCATCGAATGTTTAAATTAGAAACATGCACATCGTCGTCATAGGATGTATCACCAGGGAATACGCATATCGCCGTCATGTTACGCTCGTCGAATATATCACTAAGAAACATGCATATCGCCGTCATATTGCTTGTATGGCATGTCCACTACCAGTGCTAACCCAGTGAATTCACCGACATAAGTCATTGGGTAACTTCCATATGACGTCAATCTGCAAATATTCATTGTAAAATTCAAGTTTGCCGTCTTATGAGTTCATCTTGTAGTCCACGGATAGTGCATTTTGAAACGACAAATTTAAGTCACGATGTATCTCAAATTCATGATACTGAATGAGCTCGTGAAATGTTGTCATCAACGTAAGGTCTCATATACGTAAAAATTTTTTTAATTTTCCATTTTTTAATTATTATTTATTCTTTTATTAAGCCTGAACGGTTAGGGGTATTATAAGCTTTACAGAATTGAAAAATTCCAAAAATTGTTCAAATTACAGCATTTAGATGCCGCGCGGCGCGCCCGACCGCCAACTTCAAAGCCGTTTTTCCACGATTCACTTTTTTGAACCTTGTGAAAGTTCTAACTCTTCAACGAAGACTCGGATCGCGTTGAAATTTTTACAACATATTCGTAGTATCATCACCTATCGTGTGAACCACAGAAACAAAAATTTCAATGATACAAAAAAATATAAAAAATAAAATACCGACAGAAAATTGAGGAAAACATTTTTAGTTTCGAATTTTTATTATAATATTTTTTTTTATAATAAATAAATATTATAAATATAATATTATAAATATGTTCTTTTTTCAGACACCTACATCGATGCCGAGAACTTTCACCATCAACGCGCGCGCAAAAAAAATACATTGCTTTATCATGTTACATCTCCGCCCCTTGTTGATATTTCTGATTTTTTTTCGTTTTACATATACTTATCCATGTGCATAAATGATCTTTAAAAAAAATGTTGTAAATATGTGCGTCCTTTTTTTTTAACCGCGTCTAGAAAAGTACCTTCGAAAATCGTCGAAATCGCGTATATAAGGCCGTAAACGAAATTGCGTTCATGTTAAGTACAATTCATGAGAACATTTAATGCTACCATAGTGAATACACGCAATGTCTACACATGACTTCAATACGATGCAATTAGGCAGATATCAATTGCGGACACTTGAGCACAGCGATATGAGTTGGACGTGCTCTAAACGTACGATGCATTTGTAATCGACACATTGAAATCAAAATGTTTTGTACATTCATGATACTAAATGAGTTCACGGCTTTGCGTCACGACATGTAGTCAATATGGTGTAAAATTTGCTTCATCAATTGTATGCACGGCGTGATAATCATGACAGTCTATCCGGGTCGTCGGGATGAGGATCTACCAGGATGGATTCCCGATCAGTTGGTCAACTGGGGGGGGGGGGGGGGGGGGGTGAATGTACGTCAAGAGTTCCTGGAAACTGCATATGATATCGGCTGATCGTGATGAGCTGCCGTTCAAAGTGATACGCCAACGTGGCAGCTTAGTTGGGAAGTTTGGAGGATGAGAGCATTGCTTCGACAACTGGCGAAATTAGGTGTAAACCGGATGGTAAGATGGGCGAGATGTAGGTTGCCTCAAGCGGCGTAGCAAAGGATCATGAGGAACATCCAGGCATGAAGGAAATGAGGATCGAGGGACGGAGACCGCAACGATCAGTAGTCCGCCCGTAGCAGTTCGTCTCCGGTTTACAGACGTATGTAAAGCACCCACCGAGAAACAACCTTGGCTCGTGGAGAACGCCTTGCGAAGCCTTGTTCCATCACCAACAAGGCCCCCCCCCCTGTCGTGTACTACCAGTTTCGCCTGCGCACACAGTCTCGATCGTACGGAAGATCCACGGAGTAGAACGGAGACCGGCGTCTTCGCTCTCTTAGCTCCCCCTCGCACTCAAGACAAACAGTGGCGGTGTCTTAACAAGTGGACCAAGCTGTGCCCAAGACAAAGGGTAATTGAGGGTAGGGATTAATACCCCTATACAAGCAAGATATTCAGCCTGCACGCCCAGCTTCTATCTCCTTACCAGTGTCCTGGCTATGCGAGAGAGAAGGCAAGGGAGAGAGAAGAGCTATACGCTTCTTCGGATCTTCTGGCCCCAGCGCCAACCATCCTTCCGGGTTTCTTGCCTTTTAAGGAAACGCTGGAGGGAGATGGAGAGGGGAACGTCTCACGTAGACCAAACCACCGCACATTCCCTTGCTCAGAATCTTGCATAGAGATCGCCCCACGAATTTTCTCTCTTTCTCGCTCTCTCTATCTCTCTCTCTCTCTCTCTCTGACTATCTCTATTACTTATTACCAATTGGAAATCAGTAATGAAATTTAGAAATCTCTGATTAGAAATTAGTGATCTCAGAAAATTATAATTCAAAGTAGAAATTTCTGATTATAAATCAGTGAGCTTAAAAAACTGGATATCAAACTACAAATCTCTGATTAAAAAATTGTGGACTCAGAAAATTCAAAATGAAATTAGAAATCCCCGATTAGGAATGACTGGTCTTAGAAAATGAGAAATGAAATCAGAAATCTTTGATGAAAAATTAGCGATCGCAGAAAATTAGAAATTAGTAGTCTTGGAAAATCAGCAATCTGTTATTTAAAATTGGCGATAGCAGAAAACTAGAAATTAAACTAGAAATCTCTGATTAAAAATGACTGGTCTTAGAAAAAGAGAAATAAAATCAGAAATCTCTGAGTAAAAAATTAACGATTGCAGGAAATTAAAAATAAAATTAGAAATCTCTGATTAGAAATGAGTAATTTTAGAAAATTAGAAATATCTGATTATGAATTAGTGATCCTAGAAAATTTGAAATGGAATTCACAATCTCTGGTTAGAAATGAGTGATCCCAGAAAATAAGAAATAAAATCAGAAATCTCTGATTAAAAATTAGTGATCGCAGAAAATTAGAAATTAAATTAGAAATTAGTAGTCGGAGAAAATCAGCAATCGATTATTAAAAATTAGTGATCGCGGAAAATTAGAAACCTCTGAGCAAAAATATTAGTAATTTTAGAGTAAGCAAAAATATTAGTAATTTTAGAGAAAAGTAGAAATAAATTTAGAAATCTCTGAGTAGAAATTAGCTGTCTCAGAAAACTAGAAATCAAACTAGAAATCTCAGATTAGAAATCAGGGGTCTTGAAAAATAACAGATAAAATTAGAAATTAGTCATCTTCGAAAATTCTAAATAAAAATGAAAAATCTCTCATTGGAAATTAGTGATCTCAGAATATAAGAAAAAAATTAGAACTGTTCCATTACAAATTAATGGTATCAAAAAACTAGAGATCAAACTAGAAATCTTGGATTAGAAATAAGTGTTCTTAGAAAATTAGAAATCGAATTAGAAATCTCTCATAAATCTACATCAATAACGTCGAAACCCACGTCGATTTATTGAGTAGCAGT